>CAKNXH010059716.1:5819-20746 GCA_932178445.1 Andricus quercusramuli | reverse complement strand
GTGGTATATATATATATATATATATATATATATGGGTCTGTGTGTACATTAGGGTGGTCCAAAAATTCATTGGAAATTTTTTTTTTTTTTACTTTTTATGAGGACACCCCCCAAATTTGTTCGAATCCACACAAAAATAAATCCATTTTTTGTTTTCGACAAAAAATTATATTTAGGGGTGCCGCAAGCCCCATGAAGTTTAACATGTATTTCCCATAAGAAAAAAAGACGTTTTTGTAAATCTTATTCAGAATCCTCAATATTATATCAATCGAGTTGAAGCTCAACAATCCTCTTTACAATTTCAATATTCAATAGGGTCTCAAAGAAACCCCATAAGTGGAAAAATGGGTTTAGCGAGTTTTTGCCGCTAATTATAATTTTTTTGCTGTTTTTTGAATGCGAATTGCTTCTTATACATGAAATATTACTTTATACTGAAAATTAGATATTTTCATGAATTGTTTAAACAATTTAGTATTGTTTTTAGCAATTTCCTCATAGAATGGAGTTAGAAAGACGCGTGTTTTTTTACAAATTTTCCATTTGTTCTCCAATTTTCAATTACAGGGGAGTGATATTTTATCAATGTTAAGAAGAGTGATCGTTTAAACAATTTAATAATAATGTTATTCATATTCTCTTAGAAAAATGCTACAAAATTGCAAAAAGAATCACTTCCAGTCAAATTTTTTTTAATTCTGGCTTTTTGTCCAATTTTCATTTGGAGTGAAGTAATCATGAATTCAAGTTAACCAAAAAGTTGTTTAAAGAATTTTGTATCATTGTTAATAATATTCTCTTTGCTTACTTGGTGAATGTTGCGGTTTTTCTGAAATTTTCAACTGCTTGTCTATGTTTCAATAGGCGTGACTTAATAATTAATTAGATTTAGCAAAAATCATTGTTTAAACAAATCATTATTGTTTATGACTATCTTCATCTATATCACTGCCTGATAGTTGTGGTTTTCCGGCAATTTTTAACTTTCTGTCCTTTTTTTCACTTAGTGAGGTAATAATTAATTGAAGTAAACAAAAAAGTTATTTAAACAATTTAATATTGTTTATAACTATCTTTTCTTAGATAAGTGCTAGAAAGTGGCGGGTTTTTCTAAAATCTCTCACTTTGCATCGCCTTTTCATTTATGAACAAATAATAAGTCAACCACAATAAAAATTATTTTTCAAATGGTATTATTGTTTTAAGTGAATTATTTTTGCTCTCATTCTAATGCTTAAAAAACGTTAATTTAAAGAAAAAAGCTATTCCACAGGAAAGGCAAAAACAAAGAATAGAATAATCAGGAATAGGTAGAAAGAGGAAAGAGATTATTTAAAATATAGTTTTCTCTCATGTTTATTTATTAATTGTTAGTAATGAAGCAGGCGAAGCAAAGTGAATGATTTTAGAAAAAACCGCCACTTTCTAGCACTCATTTAAGAAAAGATAGTTATAAACAATATTAAATTGTTTAAACTACTTCTTTCTTAACTTCAATTAATTATTACCTCACTAAGTGAAAAAAGGACAGAAAGGTAAAAATTGCCGGAAAACCACAACTATTAGACAGTGATATAGATGAAGATAGTCATAAACAATAATAATTTGTTTAAACAATGATTTTTGCTAAATAAAATTAATTATTAAGTCACGCCTAATGAAAAATAGACAAGCGGTTGAAAATTTCAGAAAATCCGCAACATTCTACGAAGTAAGCAAAGAGAATATTATTAACAATGATAATAAATTGTTTAAACCATTTTTTGATTAACTTGAATTCATGATTACGACACTCCACATGAAAATTGGACAAAAAGCCAGAATTAAAAAAAACGCATCTTTCTAGCATTATTCAAATATAATATTATTAATAATTACAATAAATTGTTTAAACAATGAATTTTCTTCACTCTAATTAATTACTTAACTTATCTGAATTGAAAATTTGACTGAAAGTGATTTTTTTTGCAATTTGGTAGCATTTTTAGAATATTAATAACATTATTATTAAATAGTTTAAACAATACAAAAAAACATGAAAAATGCGCATAACTTGGTAATATAAACATTTGAATGAAATATTACACAGTAATGTTGGAGTAAACCTACTGGGGAGCATTTTTTCTCTCTTGAGAATTTTCGAAAAAATGACTTGCTGTACAGAAAAACAGCTTTTGATTGTTCTGGCATTTCTTTAATCGATGTTGTCTCTAAATGTACTATTTTTATCAAAAAATGATATGAGAATGAAAATATGTATCTTTCGAAGTAGACCAACTTTTGTTTGAAACTTTTTCCTCTAAAATCAATATTAAGAAATTTTACCTGAATTTCCGGCAACTTTGAAGGTGATTTATAGCACCTTCACGTCAAGTCAGGTGACTCAAAATTCGCAGGTGCTATCTATATGTCATCCTCTACATGTAAACAAATTTTGAAGCTATTCCGAGTCACATTAATTAACCATGAAAATTTGCACCTTTGCCAGGTCGCCACCGCTCACCTCTTCCACTCAGACCTGCAAGCAACGCATCTTTACGTTCGTTATCGTAATTCGAACCTGTCTGGCAAACAATATACCTTTTTCCTATAATTACATCATTTTTGTCATGAGCTCACGGTCTATGAACTCCTACGCTAACCAACCTAGCTTACGTTCTAGTCCGTTGTCGCTAATCGCTATCTGATACCTATCCTACACACACACACACACACACACACACACACACACACACACACACACACTGAGCGTCACTGCATTTTTTCTCCATTGGTCTTTTCTTTTCGTTTATAATGTTAAATATCAACATTTTTTCAAAAAACCGGCTCTTATCCGGGAAAGAGAATATTATGTAGATGAGGTATGCAAAATATCAGACCAAAATATTCAACTGTGCGGCCGGAAACTGGAATTCCTTTTTGAAACGCTGATAAATCCCCTTAAGGCTTAGTTTCCATTTCAGTTTTCATTTCAATCCAGTCATATCCAGTTTTAGGCTTGGACTCGTAGATTAGAAAGGCGATATCTTTCAGATGACTTTTTTTTTTATGATGCTGAGAAAAGTCTTTCCGATGACCGTTTACTATGTTTTGTAAATTTACAAGAATTAATAATTATTCAAACAATGGGGTCATTGCATGAATTTTAGGTAATATATTTTTTAAATACTGCATAACATTCTGAACATTCAAGTGCATTTAAAAATTTGTTTGAATACTTCACTGTCGAGATAAAAATTTTTTAAGAAAAGTATCGAAAACCCTATTCAAAAACTCTGTGACCTTGAAACGTCACTTCTGAAATAGCGCGTAACCAATCAGCACAATGATACATTGACTAACGAAGTATCTAGCAGACAGCTTGCGAAAATTCAATTTATAATTTATAATAGAGATATTTGTTTACTTAAAATTATCGAAAAGCAGCAGCCAGTCGTAACCAAATCTCACTGAAAAAATACACTTTTGCTTGAAATATAAAACCTAGATAAAGATAGTCATGAATAATATCAATCAAGTGCGTGAAAATGTGATGTTTCCAAAGATAA
The DNA here is from genome assembly GCA_932178445.1 of Andricus quercusramuli. Lineage (NCBI taxonomy): Eukaryota > Metazoa > Arthropoda > Insecta > Hymenoptera > Cynipidae > Andricus > Andricus quercusramuli. The sequence continues at coordinate 17,195 of CAKNXH010059716.1, read as the reverse complement.
CCTCAAATTTGAGTCAATCATATATTCGGAACATATACATTTCACAAGTATGCATAATAATGGCAGCCTTTAAAAAAATGTTTTGTACCTGATTGCAACTGCAATAGCAAAGATAATCCAACCCAAACATTTATAAGGTTGCCTATGGGCACAGAAGTGAAAAAGAAATGGGCAGAAGCCGTTGAAAGAACCGGTAAAGATACCAAGTTTCATTCAAACTTTTCGCACTGTCACACTTTATGAAGCCGGGTTTTAGTGAAATTCGAGGCATTTTTAAAATCTTTTAGGCCCTTTTTTTACTTTTAAAACACGTTTAGAATAGGTTATGTTTACTGTTTACACCGGCTATATTATATTCCGTCACCAACCGGACAACCACGCTAATCAGAATGAAGTACTTCCTGCAAACTACTTCCCGCAAAAATTCAAAAAGTATACTTTTCAAACATTAAAAAAAAAATTTAAACCTAATTGAAAAAAACTTTCCTTTCGTAGTTACATTATTTTTTTGGTGTTGCTTTAATTTTATCAGGGGAAAAAAATATTTTCAAATATGCAACAAACCCATTTGGATTAACAAATTTCGAGTTTGGCTATTTTTCAACGAATAGGCTCAATTTTGCACAGAATTAGATAAAAATATCTTTCCGGTGATATGTTTCTATAATGCTCTGCAAATTTCAAAGAATTAATTATTATTTAAACAATTTTGATAAACAAATTGAGAGTTTGACCATTTTTCAACGAGTAGGCTTAATTTGTTCACGTAATCAATAAAAAATGTTGTTCAAATAACTCTTTCCTATGTATGATACTTTGGAAATTTACAATCAAGGAATAGGCACAATTTGTTTACGGAGTCAACTAACATTGTCTTTCCGATGACTCTTTACTATGTTTTGTAAATTTACAAGAATTGATAATTATTTAAACTATTTAGATTTAAAAATTTAGAGTTTGGCTATTTTTCAACGAATAGGCTCAATTTTGTACAGAATTAGATAGGAATATATTGCCGGTCATATGTTTCTATAATGCTCTGCAAATTTCAAAGAATTAATTATTATTTCAACAATTTTCATACACAAATTGAGAGTTTGACCATTTTTCAACGAGTAGGCTCAATTTGTTTACGGAATCAATAAAAAATGTTTTTCAAATAACTCTTTTCTATGTATGATACTTTGGAGATTTACATCAATTATTCATTATTTTAACATATTTATCAACATAAGCAGAATTGAGCTATTTTTCAATGAATAGGCACAATTTGTTTAAAGAGTCAACTAACATTGTCTTTCTGATGACTCTTTACTATGTTTTGTAAATTTACAAGAATTAATAATTATTTAAACCACTTAGATTTAAAAATTTAGAGTTTGGCTATTTTTCAACGAATAGGCTCAATTTTGTACAGAATTAGATAAGAATATCTTTCCGGTGATATGTTTCTATAATGCTCTGCGAATTTCAAAGAATTAATTATTATTTAAACAATTTTGATAAAGAATTGTGAGTTTGACCATTTTTCAACGAGTAGGCTCAATTTGTTTACGGAATTAATAAAAAATGTTTTTCAACTAACTCTTTCCTATGTATGATTCTTTCGAGATTTACAATAATTATTAATTACTTGAACATGTTTATCAACATAAGCCGAATTTAGCTATTTTTCAAGGAATAGGCACAATTTGTTTACGGAGTCAACTAACATTGTCTTTCCGATGACTCTTTGCTATGTTTTGTAAATTTACAAGAACTAATAATTATTTATACAATTAAGATTTACAAATTTAGAGTTTGGCTATTTTTCAATGAATAGGCTCAATTTTGAACATAATTAGATAAGAATATCTTTCCGGTGATATGTTTCTATATTGCTCTGCAAATATCAAAGAATTAATTACACCGGCACACAAAAAAAACCACTTTTCTGTTCAACAGATGCGACCCATATATTCCCATGTATTCTGACCCGCTGAGCACGAATCCGTAGTCCGTTTGACCCCAGCACATCTGGGTCAAGGGCATTTGAAGGTCAAACGGACAGAAAAGTCATTTGGATGAAGATAACTACCATAATTTATGTTTTTTGGGTCGCTGAATCCGAACCCGGGGTCCATTTGGACTCAGCGAGTCAAGGTCAAGGTCATTTCAAGGTCAATTTCGTTCATTCCACTAAAAACAAATTTCTGACTGCAAATTCTGAAAGAACGGAAGATTTTACGTCCAGATATGTATGTTATTATTTTTTTGTGACGACCTGTTGAGGTCATTTTATTTAAATATATAGATGATTCATATGGGTAAATGGTAAATGGGCTAAATGGGACTAGACTACCATACTAATATATTGTGGGGGTCGCTAAGTCTGAATCCGAGGGCCGCTTGACCCCATGGTGCCAAGGTGAAGGTCATATCAAGGTCATATCAAAGTTAGATCGAAAGAAAAATGTGTTACCGATCCAAAATTTGACTTCTACATGTGGGTAAACTTTCTCTGGCGTCTTGATATTTTTCTGCTTTTACCCACGCTTGTAAGGAACTTTTGACAGCTCTAACGATTCGGCAAGTGAGCTTTTATGAAGCCGCCCTTATCCGATTTGCCTGTTACACCAACGATCAGCTAACTTCACTTGAGCGAGCAAAGCTAGTGGCTTCAAATTTTAAAGACGGTGGTAACAACTTTTATGAGAACAAAAGACAGTTACTATGTTTTGTAAATTTGAAAGAATTAATAATTATTTAAACATTTTAGATTTAAAAATTTAGAATTTGTCTATTTTTCAACGAATAGGCTCAATTTTGTACAAAATTAGATAAGAATATATTTCCGGTCATATGTTTTTATAATGCTCTGTAAATTTCAAAGAATTAATTATTATTTAAACAATTTTTATAAAAAAATTGAGAGTTTGACCATTTTTCAACGAGTAGGCTCAATTTGTTTACGGAAGCAAGAAAGTACGTATTTCCAATAAGACTTTCCTACAATACTTTGCACTTTTGCAATAATTATTATTTATTCAAACAGTTTTCATAAACATAATTAGAGTTTGGGTATTTTTCAAGGAATAGAAACAATTTGTTCACGGATTCAACTAACAATATCTTTCTGATGACTACATTCTATGTTGCTTTGTCAAGTTACAAGAATTATTAATTATTCAAACAATCTACATAAACAAATTCAGAGTTTGGTTATTTATCAACCAACAGGCTACATTTTCTCAGAGAATTAATCAACTAAGAATAGATTTCCGATAACTTTTTTCTGTGATACTTTTTAATTTCACAACTATTATTAATTATTTGAAGAATTTTTATCAGCAATCGGAGGCAACTAAGAATGTCTTTTCGAAGACTATTTCCTAACATACTTTGCAAATTTATAATAATTATTAATCATTTAAACAATTTTCCTAAACATTCAGAGTTTGTCTACTTTCAAATAAGAATTCTGTACATTACTTTCCACATTCACAATAATTATTCATTATTTAAATATTTTTCATAAACATATTCAAAGTTTAGGTATTTTTCAGAAGGAATAGACACAATTTGTTTACGGAGTCTACTAAGATTGTCTTTCCGATGCTCTTTTCCATGTTGTTTTGTAAATTCACAAGAATTATTAAACATTTAAACAAATTTAATAAGAAAAATCAGAATTTGGTTATTTCTAAACGAATATTTTTTCATATTATTATTATATTATTTTCATTTTATTTATTATTAATATTTTTATTTTTTATCCTCAACGAATTTTTTTACATAATTAACTAAGAATATCTTTCCGATGACTTCATTATGCTCTTCAAGTTTGCAAGATTTATTAATTATTTAAAATATTTGAATGAGCAAATTAAGAGTTTGGCAGTTTGTCGAAAAAACCCTCCCGTCAAACCTCCTGCTCGACATTAATTAAAACCGAGGTTAAAACGTAGCGAATACACGACACTGTCGTATACGTCGCAGATGGTCATCCATCCGAGTGTTATGCACGCTGGAAATGGCTTGACATCTGGGCTCTTCTCGAGTCGAGATTATTTACTGTGTATTTCTATGAAAATTTGTACGCGCCGACATTTTATAGGTTTTTTTCCAAACTTGCATGAAAATGTTTAGCGTTGCACAATTATTTATTCAGCATCGTGAGAGGGTATCCATGCGAAGCCGTGTACAAATAAAAAAAATTGAAGTAAAAATTAATTTCATGGTATTTTATTGAACTTCATTTTCACATAAAATAATTAAATGTAAACAAGTTGGTCGCGCGCGGAAGGGCGCGTATGAGGCGATAGTATGTCACCGTTTCAACATTTATTAATATTTTTGTTAAACTGTCATTCATCGTTATAATTATTCATAATTTTAGTTTGAAATTCATGTCAGTGGCTGAAAATGTCACTATTTTGTTGATCATATGCTTGTTTTGTTTGTTGAAAATTAATGTTATTAATTAAAAAATGAAGTATTCCATTCTTTTTGTTCGAAAAATCAACTACACTGTTGACATTTGAATTGCTTTTTTTAATTTATTCTTTTGGTTAATGATTCATTAGAATTTTTTTTAAAAACAATTGTTTTTTATTTAGAATTTGACTACTCATTTGAAAGTTAAATTACTTTGTTAAAATCAGATTTTTTGATTGACGATTTATCGTTTTAGTTTAAAATTCATCTCTTTGGTTGAAAATTTAATTGTTTTGTTGAAAATTCGTTTTTTCGTTGGAAATCAATGTTTTCAATTGAAAATTCAACTACTCCATTTTTTTAAATTAATATTTTTTGTTGTTGCAAATCCAACTATTTGATTGCAAATTCATATTTTTTTATAGGAAATTAATCTTCTTTACGAAAAATTAATTTTTTTGTTTGAAAATTCATCTATATTTGGTTGAAAGTTATACTGCTTTATTAAAAATTCATATTTTGTGGATTTGAACAAATTTGGGGGAGCTATGCATGAAAGTTAAAAAAAAAAATTGTAGCTCACCTTAGTCCACGTGGACTTCGGCTAGACCGCTGGACTCGTGGACAATCGTGGACTTTTGCCTCTTTCGTTTAAAAATGCATTTATTGCTGTATAAATTTCATCTTTTCTGCACAATGCAAATGTTTAGTAGAAAAATATTCCCTGTTTGTCGGAAATGAAATTTTTTGTTCCAATCTTTAGTAGAAAATTCGTATCTTTGGCTCAAAAATTCAGGAAATTGGTAGGAAATTTAACTGTATGGTTGAAAATTTATATATATATATATTTTTTAATTCATTTTGTAACATAAAATTCAAGTATTTCGTTTGAAAATCAGTGTCTTTTGGTACATGAATTCATCTTTTTGATTGAAAATGTAACTATTTTGTTGAAAATTCAACTATTTTATGGAAAGTTTATCTTTTGATAAAAAGTGCAAATAACTGTTTGGTTAAATTTCATCTGTTTTCGTTGAAAATTCATTTGCTTCGTTCAGGGATTTTACTGTTCTATTAAAAAATTAGTCCTTCTTTATTCAATTCAGCTGCTTTTCATTTAAAATAAAAATCTGTTCTTGCTTGAAATATCAACTATTACATTTTTCGTTAAAAACATTTTTTTTCGTTGAAAATTCAACGCTTCTTGTTCGGAAGTTGAACTACTTTGTTGATTTGAAAAGAGTATTCAATTTTCTATTTTAAGAAATTAAAAACAAAGAAAGATGAATTTTTAACGAAATTAATTTTCAACCAAAAGACGAATTTCCAACAAAATACATGAATTGCTGCAAACATTCATATAAATAATATATGTTTGATAATATTTGGTGAAATATAACAGTTTATATTTCCATAAACAAATTATGTGAAAAATTTCCAAATATTTGGGAAGTTCAATTACAACGAATTTGTTCCTTCCATTCAAATAGCTTGAGAAGTTGAAAGTCTAAGTTTGTCACAAATATCTATAAATAGTATTTCCCTAAAGCTGAGCAGGTATGCTGGGTAAGGGAACTGAAATCACAGATGGGAGGGTGCAATAAAAATGTTTGAAGATTTGCTGTCTCTCTCATTGCTAAGCTTCTCCCTCTAACAGGTCAAAATTTTTACCAACAGCATACTACAGATTTTCGGGTACAAGTTTTCACCTTTTTTTGCCAGGGGGCACTAAACTATATTTCCGTTTTTTGTATAGATGTCGCTGCAGTCATCCATGTTCTCAGTCAAACCTACCGTTTCCCCTTAAGGCCTTGTGACGAGTGGGTCACGTGACCGGATTCCTACCTTGCCGACACTTTTTTTATTTGTAAACTTATGTTCACACGAATAGCCACATCGAGTTGAAAAGTTGGGATAATAAAGAAGAAGCACTAATAAATGCGGTTCTGGTCCTAAATTTTAATGATGATGAAAAAAGCAAAAAAAAATTATTTACAAAAAAAACTCTTTTCATAATTATTAAAATTTAGGACCAGAGCCGCATCTCTTAGTGCTTCTTATGTAGTGTGTAGTGGCTATTCGTGTGAACATAAGTGTACAAATAAAAAAAGTGTCGGTAAGGTAGGAATCCGGTCACGTGACCCACTCACCTCATGGCCTTAAGAAAATGAATTTTCTGCTGCAATTTTAGTACGGAGATCGGGGAACAGAATAAAGTCAATTAATGTTCTTCTAATATATTAAGTATGGAGAAATATTAATTTATTTTGCAGTAGCAAAGTAAACTAAAATAACGGGAAAAACTATAACCTCTTAAGAATTCGGAGATTCTACACTTTGACTGAATTCATAGCAGAGCTTCAGTGAAATGTAAAAATACTTTTTTATAAATGATATATAATTAAATTCCACAGAAATATTTTTCTTTAAGGGTGTTGGTTAACTCCGACTTGGAATTATTTTTTATATAGGCACGGCACTGACTCCATATATAATTTTTCCCAAGTATTTGAGAGCGGAAGAAAGAAAACTTGTCAAATATCCGGGGTTTTGCCAGATCCTCGGATCAATGAAATTTATAGGAATGAAGCCTTTTGCTGAGGAAATAACTATTTTCGCGGAAATGATTAATTTTTCGAAAGCGAGAAATCTGCGGATAGCAGAAGACAGCGAAATACGTCGCGAAATGGAGAAAAATGTAGAACAAAAGTGAGATGTCCTCTATGTGAGGACCATAAGACTGTATTGGTAAGCAGCAAAGCAAACTCTCTAACAGACCGGCTGTCAAATTCGCGCTCCGAATCTTCAATGCTATGAAGTCCGCACCACACATTGCCACTCGCGAAATCGTGGCGCAAATATTTAAAAAGTTTTTGAAGACAGCAACTGCAAATGCACCAATTTTATAGATAAATCAATTTATGATTGTATGTAAATTTGTAAATTTACCCAGTTTCAAATTATAACATTGAAATTATGATTTGAAAATTTTGAAATTATAAATTATAAATTTATCAAGTTATCCAGAAATAAATTCCGAAACCATCAAATTCGATTTTTGGAATTTCGAAATTAGGCCCTCTGCAAATTTATTTATAAATTCCAAGTTTATCAAGTGGTCCAACTATAAATTAATTATATGAAGAAGGTTGTAACGGGGGACACGGATTGTGGTCATCTTTTGTGAGCGAAGAGGGCCTCATTTGAAATAAAAAAAGCTGAAACAGTTTACTAAGATGGAAAGCTGTTCACGAGATAAATATTAATATTTTTGAATTGGGTGGAGCAACAAAATCTTTTTTGTGATAAGCTTTTGGAGGGCGGGGATGCTAAAAAATGCCATTTATCCCCCAATAAATTATCAATAAAATGAAGAACATGAATAAAATCAATAGAGTTAATAAAACGAATGAAACGGATAAAATGAATCAAACAAATGAAATTAATAAAATCAATAAAATCAATGAAATCAGTAAAACCGATATAAATTTTATTTTATTGATTTGATTTGATTAATGCTGTTCTTTGATTGTTCGATTGATTTTAGTGATTCATTTGATTGTATTTTCTAAAAAATCGTATATTTATATTGAGTTTCTTTATTTTATTACAAAATACAATGAAATGAATCAATAAAATCAATAAATTGAATAAAATCACTAAAATCAAGAAAATCAAATTATTATCAATAAAATCAAAATTGCAATGATTTGAGTGATTTCATTCATTTTCTTGATTTTATTGTTTTCATTGATTTATTTTATTTTATTGATTCTATTGAGTTTGTTGATTTGATTGATTTGATTGATTCTGTTCAATATACTGATTTCTTATTGTAAATATTTGACTCTTTTATTCAAAAATACAATCAAATGACTCAATGAAGTCAATAAATTGAATAAATTACTAAAATCAAATTATTATCAATAAAATCAAAACTGCACTGATTTTAGTGATTTTATTCAATTTATTGATTTTATTGTTTTCATTGATTGATTTTATTTCATTGATTCTATTGAATTTGTTGATTTGACTGATTTGATCGATTCTGTTCAATATACTGATTTTTTATTGTAAATATTTGACTCTTTTATTCAAAAATACAATCAAATGACTCAATGAAGTCAATAAATTCAATTAAATTACTAAAATCAAATTATTATCAATAAATTCAAAACTGCACTGATTTTAGTGATTTTATTCAAATTATTGATTTTATTGTTTTCATTGGTTTATTTTATTTTATTGATTCTATTGAGTTTGTTGATTTGATTTGATTGATTTGATTGATTCTGTTCAATATACTGATTTTTTATTGTAAATATTTGACTCTTTCATTCAAAAATACTATCAAACGACTGAATGACGTCAATAAATTGAATAAATTACTAAAATCAAATTATTATCAATGAAATCAAAACTGCACTGATTTTAGTGATTTCATGCATTTTATTGTTTTGATTGATTGATTTTATTTTATTGATTCTATTGAATTTATTGATTTGACTGATTTGATTGATTCTGTTCAATATACTGATTTTTTATTGTCAATATTTTACTCTTTTATTCAAAAATACAATCAAATGACTCAATGGAGTCAATAAAAGAAATAAATTACTAAAATCAAATTATTATCAATAAAATCAAAACTGCACTGATTTTAGTGATTTTATTCAATTTATTGATTTTATTGTTTTCATTGATTTTTTTTTATTTATTCTATTGAGTTTGTTGATTTGATTGATTCTGTTCAATAAACTGATTTTTTATTTTAAATATTTGGCTCTTTTATTGAAAAAAAAAACAGAATCAAATGACTCAATGAAGTCAATAAATTGAATAAAATACTAAAATCAAATTATTATCAATAAAATTAAAATTGCACTGATTTTAGTGATTTCATTCATTTTATTGACTTTATTGTTTTGATTGATTTACTTTATTTTATTGATTCTATTGAATTTGTTGATTTGAATGATGTTTTTCTTTGATTGTTCGATTGATTTTAGTGATTCATTTGATTGTATTTTCTAAAAAATCGTATGTTAATATTGAGTTTCTTCATTTGATTACAAAATACAATGAAATGAATTAATAAATTCAATAAATTGAATAAAATCACTAAAATCAAGAAAATCAAATCATAATCAACAAAGTCAGAATTATACTGATTTCAGTGATTTCATTGAATTTATTGATTTTTTTTATTCATTTCATCGTATTTTTTAATAAAATAAAGAAAATCAGTATGAATATCCGATTCTTTTATTGAAAAATACAATGAAATAAAGCAATTAAGTCAATAAATTGAATAAAATACTAAAATCAGATTATTATCAATAAAATCAAAATTGCACTGATTTTACTGATTTTAGTGATTTTATTTTATTTATGGATTTCATTGATGTTCTTGATTTTTTAATTTTTCATTCTATTGGTAATAATTTTATTTTTTTGTTTTTAGTGATTTTATTGATCCACTTGATTTTTTTTATTAAACAATAGAATAGAATAAATCAATACAAGCAATAAATTGAATGGAATCACTAGAATAAATAAAGGCGACTTATTATCAACAAAATCAATAAAATAAAGAACATCAATGAAATCAATAAAATCCATACAATAAAAAAATTAATAAAATCAATGAATTGAATAAAATCACTGAAATCAGTATAATTTTGACTTTATTGATTTTCTTCATTTTAGTGATTTTATTCAATTTATTGATTTTATTGGTGCTGTTCATTTATTTTATTTCATTGATAATAATATATTAATAAATAATAAATTTTATTGTTTTTAGTAATTTCATTCAATTTATTGATTTTTTTCATCCATTTGATTGTATTTTTTAATAAAATGAAGAAAATCGGTATAAATATTCGATTCTTTTATTAAAAAAAAAAAACATTCAAATGACTCAATAAAATCAATAAATTGAATGAGATTACCAAAATCGATAACATCGATTTATTATCAACAAAATCAGAAAGAAAACACATCAATGAAATCTACATTTTACTGATTTTAGTGATTTTATTCAATTTATTGATTTTATTGTTTTGATTGATTTATTTCATTTTATTGATTCTATTGAGTTTGTTGATTTGATTGATTTTATTGATTCTGTTCAATATACTGATTTTTGATTGTAAATATTTGACTCTTTTATGGAAAAAAACACAATCAAATGACTCAATGAAGTCAATAAATTAAATAAAATACTGAAATAAAATTATTATCAATAAAATCAAAATGGCCCTGATTTTATTGATTAAAACGTCGGGGAAATTTTTGTTGATTTGATTGATTTGATTCTGTTACATCCCCAAAATATTTTTAAAAAAAATTTAAATGTGTAGTAACACCGAAATGGTAAACGTACCACAGTAGGTAATGACTCAAGCAGTCAGCCGCAACTAATTACCCACGCATGACGAATGATAAATGAACGACGGTCGATAACAAGGAAAGCGCGAGCTAATTAGCGAGGTAATTCCATGAGCATACCGACCTGCTAGGATAATTAAATTAACGTAGAGCCTTATGCTATATCTTACAAGTAAGATAAGTTAATTATGTACCATTGCAGTACATAAACTAATTATAATCGAATAATTATACAAATACACAATGTAACGAAATAGTTGCAAACACATATATTGCACATGTAAACAACTATTATTTAGAATTAAGAAATGGGTCGGAAAAGGACAAGAGAAGAGTAACAGAACGTATCATCGATAATCAATACCCAAATCAATATAATGGAAAACGGGATAAGTTCAATACATAAAATTGAGGCATAAAACATAATTGTTGAATGCAAATTAGTACGTGACTATCAAGCATTACTCATGCGAACATTCCTTGATTCATACGAATCTTGTGAACTTTTTAATTGTACGTGACTTTCGTAAATTTCAATCGTACGTGACTTTCGTAAATTTCAATCGT
>CAKNXH010059715.1:81074-95400 GCA_932178445.1 Andricus quercusramuli | reverse complement strand
AGAGGTTAACTGAAAGCATAGATAGGGCAACGTGGGAAGCGCTTATAAGCAATAAAGATATAGAGGGCGCGTGGACTTTATTACGGGATGTCATTGTCAAATCTGCGACCGAAGTATGTGGTACAGCGGTTGTAGGAAGAAAGTCTGGCGATGCGTGGTGGAACGATGAAATTGCGGCAGCCCAAAAAGAAAAGAAAGAAGCGCACAATAAAACGCTGAACATGACAGGTCTTAGCGATGAGGAGAAAACTAGACTTAAAAATGATTACAGACACAAAAATAGGAAAGTTAAACGACTAGTCAAAGAGAGTAAAGAGAAAATCAGAACAGAAGAAGAGAATAAAATAATAAACTACTTTGAAGGAATTATGAAACTATTATATAAACAGTTGATGGAAAGTGAAAGTACAGAGTTTGCTAGCATGAGAAACAGCAAAGGCGAAATGCTATATGATATAGACGGAATATTAGACGCTTTGAAAGAGTCTTTCAAAGAACTATTGGGAGGTGAAAATATCGGACAACAAAACTGCGACATAGAAGATAATGCATTAGAAAACCCAATTGAAAAAGTCTGTGTCACTGAGGTCAGAGATATAATTAAGAACTTGAAAAACGGTAAGGCTGCGGGTATAGACAATATTAGCGCTGAAATGCTTAAATACGGTGACGAGTACATACCTCACAGGTTATGCGAATTAATAAATTTACGTATCAAGACAGGAGAAGTCCCAGACGATTGGAGAAAAGCGATTATCGTACCAATATACAAAAGAAAAGGAGATAAAAGCAACTGCAGTAATTACAGAGGTATCAGCCTACTAAGTACCGTAAGTAAAATATACTCAAAAATACTTATCCGTAGGGTAATGAAAATTACAGGAGAGAAAATATGGGAAGTCCAAAGTGGATTTATGCCAGTAAGATCATGTACGGATCAGATATTTAGCCTAAGACAGGTCGCAGAAAAAAGTTTGAGAGTAGGAAAGAAAGTCTTCTGTGCATTTATCGATCTAGAAAAAGCATTCGACACGGTAAATAGAAGTAAACTTTGAGAAGTCCTTAAAGAGTATGGAGTGAATGGAGGGCTCCTACAAGCAATAAAAACAATATATACAGGTAGTAAAGCGAGTGTAAGGGTAAATGGGAAAAAGAGTGAATGGTTCGATATTATGCAAGCCGTGAAACAAGGATGCGTTATGTCCTCGTGGCTTTTTAACATATTCATGGATAAGTGTCTTAGAACTGCCCTCTTCGACGAAAAAGGTGTAGATCTCGAAACCGTCAAGGTACGTGGGTTGGCTTTCGCGGATGACAAGATTGTTATGGCAGAATCAGTCGAAGACTTGCAAAGAATGTTGAATAAACTTAATACAAGCATGAAGAACATGGACCTCAAAATTAACGTGAATAAAACGAAAGTCATGGTGTTTGAGGGAAAAAGTGAGAAAACAATATGCAACATAGTTCTAAATGATGAGAAATTAGAACAAGTTGACAAGTACGTATAACTAGGTAGTCTATTCACTAACGACGGAAAAATAGATGGGGAATTAGATAGGCGCATAAATAAGGGTAAGCAGGTTATCGGTAGAGCAAGGTCCATCCTCACAAATAAAAACATATCAAAAAAAGCTAAAATGGCCATACATAACTCTATTTTCGTACCGACTGTACTATACGGTAGCGAGACATGGACCTGTCAAGAAAAAGACAGGAGTAAAATCAACGCGATCGGCATGAAACCTCTGCGCATAATATGCGGGAAAACACTGATGGACAAAGTACGAAACGAGACAATCCTCGAAGAATGTGGTACAGGGGAGACACTAGTTGACATATGGGAAAGAAATCAGCTAAGGTGGTTCGGACATCTTGAAAGAATGAAAGATGAACGACTGACCAAGCAAGTGTATAAAGGTAAAGTACATGGCAAAATGCCCAGAGGTAGACCGCCGAAAGAATGGTTAGATTCTGTGAAAGAGACGCTAATACGAAGAGACATAAGAAGCCATAGAAATACAAGAGCCTGCATGAAGAAATGCATGGACGTGAATGAAGCTAGAGTAGTATGCCAGGACAGAAATATGTGGCGACAAATAGTTTATAAACTGAGTGACAATAGAGTGAATGATACCTGAAACAAAGACCTTGGATTCTAATGGGCCCAGGTGGGGAACCATACATAATAATTTTGTGAGGCTCCTCACTTGGGGTGATCGCTAGAGAGATTAATCAGCAACCTGGGTCGGAGCAGTTTTGCGGAGTGAACGTGTAATTTATATAAATAACACGAGAACTCCAGGTCAATCTAAAACATCTATACATAACACCTACATACCCATCCACCCTATACCCATATACCGATCAACCTCATACCTATATACCTATTCCACTACTTTCCAACCGAACAAGTCACGCCTACCCCGGAAGGGAAAAGGCTTAATGGTATAATAAAAAATATTTCCAATGTTATTTTTTACGTTCTAGACCAAAAATACGCATCCTAGCGTAAAATCGTTCTGATAAAATGTGTAGATCTAATTTAGGCGAAAAATTCTGTCGAGAAAAAAGTGATTGTAATTGCGTCGTACTGCGAATAGCCGTACATAGAATTCTTATACAGTAAAGTCTCGCGTATTTCCGCGTCCTTGAAACGTAAAGATTCGTTATTTTCAAGGCTGGAGGGGCCCCCACCTACACCGCCAGTGGGCAGGTTCTTTTTATCAAGCGACGTTCATTGGCTGTTCCGGCCTTGCATCGATGCGCCCCCTGCAAGCATCTTTTCGAACTACGCATGTACCGAAAAAGCGCGGGTCGATTTTAGATAAATAAATACTATCAATAATAACATAGAGATAAATACACCCAACATTCCTAGAACTGTTGTTTCTCCACGCAGTTTCTCAGCTGAAAGGTTGCAAATCTTGCATGAAAAACACCAGCAGCGTAGGAGCAAAGACACAGATACTCACATGCGGAAATTGCGCGATATTTTGTATTCCAATTGGAAACGTTTCAGACGTTCCCGATTTGCGCAGTTGAAAATTTTGCGGTCCGTTGGCCAGTGTTTTTGTTTACGAATTACGTGAAAAATGTAAAATTTCATGGAAATAGTACAAGTTTCCAGCTAAAAACCAACATAATAGAATCAAAAAGCGACTCAAATATTTCGCGACAATGTTAGACTAGGTGGAAATGTCAGCCGTCAGTAAGGTTAGCATATTATAATAGGGCTGCAACTGCACACGAGTTTTTGGAGAAAATTTCTGAAGGTAAAGGTAAGTGATAAAGGCCTGAATAGTATTATTTTTCAAGTGTAAAATATTTTTTCTCAGTCATGTCCCATTCTTTTCTCGAGTAGCGACCTTTCAGTGTCACGAAATACAAGGAACTTTCCGAAATTTAAGGTTACTAATTTGAGGAGCCACTAGCCTGAAATTTAGGATATTTTATTTTATTTCGTGAAACTGAAAGGTCGTCAATCGACAAAAGAATGGAACGTGACTGGAATTACTTCAGTGGAAATATCACTGACATCTAGTGAAATATCACTGATAACCAGTGACATTCTCCCTTATTGCCAGTGATTCGATAAGAGCGTGTTCTATATTTACTCATTGAGGATTTTACGGACAATCAGTGACAATTTCACTGGTTGTCCATGAATGCTCATTGAAGTGATACCAGTGGCCCACTTCTAGCTATTTGAACCAGCGAGTCTAAATAGTTTAGTTTGAGAAAGTTGTATTTTATAATTTTAATAGTGACTTAGGAGATAAGAATAAGTTCTCTAATTTAATGGAGAAAAGGTATCCTGGAAGATATTGACAGTCAATTACTTTCAAATCGTAAATAATTATATTTTTTAAATCTCAAATTGAGGATTGTAAACTTCAAACGGTAGGGATATCATTTGCAGACATGAAAATATAACTACAATAAAAAATGTGTATGTGTATATTTTTAGGAAAAAAATTCTTCCTGCCTCAAAAATGGTTTAGCCCACATAAAGCTGAGATTTTTTCTTCTTCAATGAGCAGAAATTTATCAAGACTATTTGTAAGAATAAAAAAGGTGGGGGTTTCCAGAAAATATTTTTTTTCGTTTTCTCCAAATTTTATTCACAAGTAAAAAAATGTATGTATGTTTTGGAAAACCTCACCTTTTTGTTCTATTCAATATTTTTAAACAGTTCCTCCGGACAGAAGAAATGCATTCTGTCAGCTGTCTGAGGGCGAAAGAATTTTGGAGACCAGAAGTATTTTTTTCGTAACTATGAAATTTTGGAGTTTTTCTCGCAAACCATTCAAGATTTCACAAAAAAGCACGGGCTAACTTCATAGAACGTTTTTAGACGTTCAAAATTTCACTTCAGAATTTTCAACATTTTTGAGAAAAACAAGAAAATTACATTTCCTGAAACAAAAAATTTGTTCAAGAACTTGTGCAATTTTAATTAATTTTTTTTAACACAACAATATCAAATTAAACTGTACATCTAATGGTCGGCAGTAATACTAATTATTGACAATGTACAAATTACTTTATTTAAAATTTCATAATTCTCCATAGAATTTATGTCTTATACGCCACACTGTAAAAAATATAAAATCAGGTTCATAGTCTCACAGGGTTAATACACACAGGCATTACACGAAGTTTGTACGTTTTACGATTGTGATTGTGTCAATTAAAGTAGATAGTCGCGGTTTTACTTAGAAATCGTACTTCGATAGTTGGTATGATATGTACCAACTCTGAAAGTGGTAAAAATGCTACAGATTTGTTACAAGGCAGACAAATAGCAAAAGTGTGCAAACATAACCTACCTATAGCGAAGAGGGCGTCATTTCAAGTACAAGTAAATACTATTTACTGAATAGCAGTATCACCACTTTGTATAAAGATTAGGTAAGAATGAACGCGACTGAACTGGACCGAAATTTAGGATTGTAGAGAATAAAAAAATGAAACTTTTTCCCATTGGAATTTTTTTTGCCAAACATTTATTTCTAATAATAAAAACGAAATATTGAAAAAAAGTTTCTCCCCGATTTCATGAAGTTTTAAAACTTAAAGGCTTTAAGGTTACGAACCAGTGATAATTTCGCACCTCCGAGAGCACCTATCACAAGGACAATTACTCGTACCTTTTTTCTTTCTCCTTTGCAGTGATGTTGTATTCGGACGGTGCCGAGAATTCGATCACGAATATAGTTCGTTTCTCGAAGTCTTGGAGAACAATTTCAAGTCTCGAGTGAGTAACGGAGACTGCTGCCCGAAAATCGTAGTTGCAGAAAATCTGGCACTTCTCGTTTCGGACAATTGACTCTATATCCCTTGGAGGGTTCGGCAGGGCAGGGTCGCGACCAACACCGTAAGAGCGACAAAGGTGGTAATAAAGTACTCTTAGGGCCGCATTATGTCTTGCCCATCCAATTTTCTTGTTCAGTTGATGCAAGCGTCTTCTTGTCTTTCGATCCATCGTCGGTTTCAGCCTTCGATTTGAATCAGCCAAAGCTCTCGCAGCACCATAAACTGAGCAATTGATGGTCCAGATGTCGGACTCTTGCGAGATATCTCCACGAAGGGAGGCATCGATTTCAGCCGGATCTTGGGGCTTAAGAGGAACTTGCATTTTGATGTTCCTCCTTGTACTGAAATTGCGATCTTCTTCCAGAAGGTGCCTGCTTTCTGCGGTTGGTCTTAATGTCGTTTTGATTTCGCAAAGACTGATGCGAAACGTGCTGAAGCTCTGGGTTTTTCTTGCACCACAGAGTATGCATACGCGCCATAAAGCCTCCGCGAACAGGGATAATGCTGGCATCGTAGCAGTCTAGCACGTCATTCCTAAGTTGATCCGCCCACTCAATGTGGGCGTTTCGCCGGTTCGTCGTCGTGTTTCCATCTAAATTATTTTCAGCACCTCGAACTCTAGGATGATTGGCATTGTTTGCCGGTCCATTGTCGGGTGCTCTGCGCGTTCGATAGTTTTGAACCGCATCTACAACGTTTTGGTGGTTTGTTGGTTTCATTGTTGTTCCCACGAGCAGCTAGGGAAAGGGTCCGTCCATCCTTGTAGAGCCCCGCGTGCAAGGATAAGGCTGATACTCTGAGAGGTCGCCGGTATCCCAGAGTCACAGTTAAAGACACCACACCCAGGTGCCATGCAGCTTTCGGCACAGTTCTTACACCTTCGCTTAGCGGTTATTCCCTCGGGACCATGCCTGGACAATTGTCCGCGACTGCTTATTAATTATTGTAACCGTATTCAGCAGAAACCCTTCGTACGAGGTACCTCTATCCGCAACCCGAGGACGCGTTCGGTGGCTTTGTCATAAGCCCTTCGGTTCTATTCCAAAGGAATCGAAACCGAAATAAAAATAAAAATAAAAAAAAAAACGAAAATATATATATATATATGAATTTGAAAATTTGGAGAATTTGTTCAAGTCTTACGGTCTACATAAATTAAAAATAAATTGAGACAAAAAGCACTTTTTGACTCAGGTGTTTATTTTTAATCGAAACCTCCTTCTCATTCCTTGACGTTTCGGTAACAATTGCGTACCTTTTTCAAAAGGTTTTAAACCTGAATAATAATTGAAAATAAAATTACAATTTTTTTTAAAGGAAATCGAGAATTAAATTAAATAAATTAAATTTTTTTCACAGATTAATATAAAAGGTTTTACCTGAGCTATAAAATAGACTGACATAATCAAACAGGCCAAATAGAGAGAGATGGTAACAATGCGGAGAGTGAAAATAAACCATCGAAAAAACATAAAGCGATGTCAATTTGGAAAAATTCCAGTCAAATAATGAGTCAAATAAAAACACTTAAAAAGATTGTTACAGAAGTCTCAAAATTCGAAGAGACTTCAATCACATGAAGACTACATTTTAAAAATATAAAAGAAATTTTTCGTGGTTTGGAAGGACTAACAGAAATTAAAAACTGACAAATACATGAAGACGGTATACGCAATGAACGTTGATAAACAGAAGAACGAGTTTTCACTGAAAATACTGATAAAGAAACGCGCGAAACTAAAATAAATTTAAAATGTGAGAGAAACTGACATTATTTTATAATACTTTGATAAATGTTGTTAATATTTAGAATTTCTGTCTGTAGATTAACAGAAATATTACGATATTTATTTATAAAAATAGATTCAATAATACGACGTTGATAAGTGTTTTTTTCGGTAGCTAATATTTTAATGTTTGTAAACTCGAAATCAAAAAAGTGATTAGAATTCCATGAATGTTGTGACAAACCTGTATTTAAATTCTCAACTATACAATCTCTTTTGTGTTCAGCAATTACAGTTTCTAATCTCCTGCCAGTTTCACCTATATAAACCTTATTGCAACATTTACATTTAATCAAATAAACAGCGGAAGATAAATTCTCCACAGAATCAGTGTCTTTTTTATTTTTTAAATAATTATTCAAAGTATTAATGTTTTTAAAATAATCATTAATATTGAATTTTTAAAGTGAATTCTTCAAACGTTCAGAGAGACCTTGAACGTAAGGTAAAGTAACTTTAACATCAAATCTTTTATAAGTATCAATCCATTTATTTTTTTATTATTATTACTATTGTTGTAAATCTCATGAATGCGTTCAGTAATAATGCCATTAACAAAGTCAAGCGGATAATTGTTATATAATAAAGTTGTTCTTAATTGATTTAAATTTTCTTTTCTAAATTGGATATCACTTAATTTAACGCATCTATCGACTAAGCCTTTTATTAAACCAATTTTATGACAAAATAAATTATGTGAATTGTAATTTAAATATCTTCCAGCCCAAGAAGGTTTTTTATACCAATTGAAAGCTAAAGCCCTTTTTTCGACATCTTGTAAAACTTAATCTGCTACAACTGAAGATAAAGGTGAACCAATATATACACGATATACGAATACGAATACACGAAATTCTCCTGGATACCCTGTGGCGACATTAATCAGCGTGAGCATAAGGTCACTCATGTATTTTATATGGATGATCTGAAGATGTATGCCTCTTGTAAAAGAAAACTTCAAACTGCTATAAATATTGTCAAGAACTACACACGAGAGATTGGGATGGACTTTGGTTTGGACAAGTGTGTCAAAATTCATCTGAAGAAAGGAAAGATTACTGGCGTTCCCAAGTATCCTGAACTTGTGGATATAAGTGTTATTAGACATCTTAATACTGGGGAGACCTATACATACCTTGGCGTGCCTCAAAGCCGCATTCAGGACGTAACATCAGTGAAAGAGTCTCTCCGAAGCAGATACAAGCATCTCCTTCGACAGATTTGGTCTTCCAATCTGTCGGCGTTGAACAAGGTATCTGCGACTAATATGCTTGCGGTCCCGGTTCTACTCTACTCGCTTGGGGTGGTTCAATGGACAATTACAAGAGTAATTACCACACGTAAGATCATGCATATGTTCAAAAGCTTGCATATCAATTCGTCAGTTCCGCGATTATACATTTCACGCCGTCAACGCGGACGCGGACTTTTGAATCTCCAGTGTCTTCATAAACAAATTGTTCTAAGTACAGCTTACATCGTTGCGAATGGCAGAGATCCTCTCCTAAAGATCGTCAGGAACCACAAGATGATTGGCGAAGGAGGGTTCCTTCACAAAGCCGCGGAGCAAGCGGTCGAGACCCTTGGCCTGAATTTCAACATCAGAAGTGAGGAAATTGCATTACTTCATCTAGATGCCTAACGTCTAAAAGCCGAAGTAAAGAAAGCATAGGTTGGAAAATTTCACCAAGAGCTACTCGACAAGCATATGCACGGAAACTTTTACAGAAATTTAGAAAAACAGACCTTGTCGAAGAGGGTCTTATTTTCGCATGCCAGGACGGTGTCATTTCCACCTTAGCATACCGTGGCCGCATATTATGCCAAGAAGTTCCCAGTGATAGGTGGAGAGCGTGTCATGCACACGCTGAGTACCTAGAACACATACTATCGAGGTGTCTGGTCCAAGCAGGAACGACGTATATCTATAGACATAATGCGGCCCTAAGAGTACTTTGTTACCATCTTTGTCGCTCCTACGGTGCGGTGTTGGTCGCGACCCTGTCGTGCCCAACGCTCCAAGGGATATAGAGTCAATTGTCCGAAACGAGAAGTGCCAAATTTTCTGGAACTACGATTTTCGGACAGCAGTCTCCGTTACTCACTCGAGACTTGACATTGTTCTCCATGACTTCGAGAAACGAACTATATTCGTGATCGAATTCTCGGCTCCGTCCGAATACAACATCACTGCAAAGGAGAAAGAAAAAGGGGAGTGGTATCAAGACCTTAAAAGAGAGGTGCAACGACTGTCCCCAAAATATAGGGTGCGAGTAATTGTCCTTGTGATAGGCGCTCTCGGTGGTGCGAAACTATCATTGGTTCGTAACCTTAAAGCCATACCCGCGTGTCAAAAATATGACAAGGCACTTGCGAGATGGATGCAGAAAGCTGCCATCCTTGGGTCGCTTCTTGTCCTCAAGACATACGAGGGTTTCGTCGGCCTGTCGTTGTGATTTCTCCGTCCCTGTGACCGCCCATCTCACGGTTGTAAGACATGGCCATAGGTGTGATTTACCGCGGTTTTACTGAGGGCTATTGACATTTTTTAGATGGCAGTTTCTCTCAGTAGGACCCTGCGGTGGTTTTTAACTCTTCATATATATATATATATATATATATATATATATATATATATTCATTTATTTATTTATTTATTCATTTATTCTCCACTATTCAGTAAATAAGAAGATGAAAAGGGAGAAAGGGGCAATGATAGAAATGTTCGAGGACTTACGAGCAGCGTTTGACTTACTAGACCGAGCTAAGATAGAAAAAGTTGCGGTGAAAAAAGGGATACGAGAGAAAGTAAGGATAGGGAACGAACAAAAATATACACACTGGCATACGCATACGACATACGGTTAATGGTAGAGGATGAAGAAGGGATGGCGGGCTTAATTGCAGGATTAGAGAAATACTTTGATGGAAAAAAGTTGAATCTAAATGTAGAAAAGACAAAGATTTAGAAAAGGAGGGAGAAGAAATAAAGAATGGACGAGGAGGCAAATGCAGATCATAGAGCTCATATAAGAGATAGTATAAAAAAGCAGCAGAGGTAATGAAACAGATATGGGGACCAGGAAAAAGAAGGTTTAAAAAAATTGGAGAGGGCGAATGTGGTTATTTGATACGCTGGTATGGCCGGTATTACGTTATGGAGCAGAGATATGGGGATGGAAAGAAAGGAAAGAGATTGCCACTTTACACGAAAGGTATATACGATGGACGCTAGGGGCAAACTGGAGGATGCCGGGACCTCTGCTGCAAACCTGAAAGTCGAAAGCATAAGGTCACTCATGTATTTCACATGGATGATCTCAAGATGTACACTAAAAAACAAAGAGCACCAGATCTCGTTCTGGGGATTGTCAAACAGTACACTCACGAGATTGAAACGGAGCCTGGGCTGGACAAATACGCCAATGTTAATTTGATGCGAGGCAAATATAACAGCATCCTCGAAGAGTCTGATTTTGTCGATAGAACCGATATAAGACAAATTGGCGCTAAAAAGACTTATACATACCTGGGCGTGCAACAAAGCTAGGTATTGAGAATTGAAAAATATAGTTTAAGGTTTAATTAACAACAAGGTGTCTCCATCAATCATCCTGTATTCATTTGGAGTTGCACCATGGACGAAGGACGAGCTCATATCCTTCGATATCGGGTGACGAAAAGTTATGTACAAGAACAAAAAAATGCACCTTAAGTCGTGTGTACCACGATTTCACATCTCACGCCGTCAAGGTGGTCGCGGAATATTGAATCTTGAATGGCTTCACAACAGGATTGCTCTAGGTACATCACATATATTCCCAAATGGACGAGACCCTTTTCTTTAAATGATCAAGAAATACGACGAGTGCGCAAAGGAGCGTTTCTTTACAATGAAGCGGAGGAGGCTGCTGAAATACTTGGCCTTGACTTCAATATCAGGGGAGAGCAAAATGCGGCAAACATTATCCATCTCGAAAACTCTATTCTAAAGGCTCGGATCAAGAGAGAACAGGAGAAAAACTTCTCTGAACAGCTCTTCGACAAGAGGATGCACGGTATCTTCTACAGAAATGTGAAGGATTAGTTGATGGCGTATGAGCTAACGTTTATTTTTCTCAAATCACCGGGATTGAAGTCGGGCACAAAGCGTTTAATTTTGGCGCGTCAAGACGGCGACGTTTCAACTCCATCATACCGTCACCACATGCTAAGCCAAGAAATTCTCGATGATAGCTGAAGAGCCTGTCATGCAACCCCGAGCACCTAGGAAACATACTATCTATACTCTATTCCCCTAGAAAAAGCGCTACAGACGTCCCTTGGTTCCAGTTGAATATTTATTACTCTCTTTGGGTTTCTTCTCAAATTTTTAGAAGGATTTTTACCAGATGTTACCTATAAAAGAAAAGGACCTCACCATGTGCAGGTCTCGAGTTACTAAAATTAAAAAATAATAATTCTCCAATCAGCGACTTGAAAGTAATATATCCGGAATACACACATTATTTCGATTCCACGACAGTGGAAATATTTCAGGAATATTTCATTCCTTTGACTTGTCTGTGACGCTTTCCACGTCAAAAAAATCAATCTTGGCAGCCATCTCATCGATTTTAATGAAACGCAGTGTTGTTGTGGTACTTTATGGGTAATGCTATTTGGCAGAAGGATTTTTAAAAATTTTGAAAATTCTGGGCGTGACGCCATTTTCAAATTTGGGGTGGTTTTTTCTTTAAATTGTAATATTTCCGACAATTTTTTTCGGATTTCAATGAAACTTATACGCACTTTGTGAAACAAGATGCTGTTTTATATAAAATATGGAACAAAAAAAAATTTCAAAATTTTCACACAAAAAAACTCAAAAAAATTTTTTGATTTCATTTTTGACAAATTTCGCTATTTTTCATTTTTGATTTTTTTTTTGAGAATAATATTCCTTGTTCTTTTATCTTTCATTTCAAAAAAAAAAAAAAACTTGACGGACACTCATCTGGTTCGCGAGTTATGAATATTTAAAGAACGACATTCCAGTCGAATGCTTGAGCTACGCAGCAGCTAGGCGGGTAGTGCAGACATTGTCATTACACAATGTACCGTTGAAACGCTGCAGTCTCAAGCATTCCTGTTTACTTAATTATTTTTCTCTCTCGCTTAGAATATTTTCGCTTAGGAGCAGATTTTTGTATCTGAAATATTTTTGATGTTGTGTCAGGAGCAGCAGAATATATTTTGCAACGGATTTGATGGCTATTGATCGGTATGAAGGAATGAAATCCTCTCGTACCATCAATTGTCTGAGCTTTCAGAAAACGATCGCTAAGGAATTTCGCATGATTTTCATATTCGCTTCTGGTACAAAAAATGAATTTCACTTTTGGCATAGCGCTGATGGCCCAATCGTACAACAAGGATGCCGTCGTAATCCGATTATCTAGTGGTCTTCGCAGACTCGCTGCTGTAGCTTCGCGCTTTAGTGTTCCAGATAATCCGTCACAAGGCCCTTTTCCATGAGAAGTGGCATAAAAATGCCATTCTCCTTTGATTTTGAAGTCTTCTTTGAAGTGCGCAAGATTAAGAAAATTAAATTTATTCTTATATTGCGAACCAGCTCCATCGGTGAAATGTATTAACTTTTCTACGTGATATCGACTTTTTAGTTCTGTGATTACTTTCTTTGAAAACAAATTAACGGCAGTTGCATCGTGGTGAAGGTAATCCGAAATAATCATGAAACTGTCGTGCACTACTTCCCCATTTTCTTTATGGTAAACAACAAAGGGGTGGATCGTTACTTGTGTCTGACACAAGTAGTGATTTTGGATGGCGTCCTGAATTACATTAGTAAAATTTTCACCAAAATCGCATAAAACCAAAAACACTCCTGCTTGAAGGGATTGTTTGGTATCATCAATATATTTACTTTGAACCTTCGCTAGGAAATCATGTTTCAACAGATCAGGTAAATCTTTTGTAATTACATGAACGTATTCGTCGCCGGAGTTTACAATAGTTTCTAACATTGAGCGATCTGTGTTTGTCCATCGTTTGTACTTGACATTATCAATGCAATTTTTGTCAAATAATTCATGTAACTTTTCTGTTACTATTATTATACCAGGGCAATGTTTGCAATAATTTAAAAAGCAATCAGGTTTTGGGTTCTCGCATACCATGGTGCCTAAAATGTCTTTATACGATCCGAGAAAATTATTTCCAGGTTGTGCATCTGCAAGCTCTTTCAGTCGTGCTCCAGCTATCATCAGTTTCATATTTTGATGAATTTTACACACACAAACTGAATGTGTTCCATTACCGCCCGCCAGAATGCATTCCTTTGGTCTTAATCCCGCGAATTTGGAAAACCCAACCTTACAGTCAGGATATCTCTCTTTATAAGCTACGTATAACTCCTTCAAATTTCCCAAGAGTAGTCGTTTCTGTTCATGTACTCGAACTCCACTCTTCTTTACTGACACGTAATCATTTTTTCCAGGCATTTGCCGACTGAAATCGCTGTGGCGATAAAAATTATGAACAAGCGTTTCTGCCTCTTCAGACAGCCTTTTTCCAAGTTTAGGATTAGGAGATGAACCGATTCCATGTTCGGTGTGAATGACTTTTGCCAAACGAGCCATATCATAAGGAACACTAAACGTGTGTTGTATACGCCGAATCTCCCAACTTCTTGGCAACATCGTTAAGAACTGAACTTTTTCTGATTTTTTTGTTGTTTCAGAGATTTTTTCTTTCAACTCCTCAACGAGTTCATTTATTTCATTCTCGTTTTTGTTTACAACTTCAAATATTTTCTGCAGCTCAAAGTCTATAGCTTCCCTTATTTCTTGTACCTTTCGTTTTTGGGCTTTTATTGATCTTCGATCCTTCCGATTTTCAATTGGGGGAATTTGCAAAATTTCAAGTATTTTGTTGAGCTTTATTATTAATTTTTCATCCTCGGAATTCAGATACAAGTCTTCCACTTCTCCAGAAACCACGCCTTCTACTTCATTTTCTGATTCATTGCTGAGGTAATTTTCATTCTGATCTACTGGAGGAAGATCATCAATACGGTTCGGTAAAGAAGAAGGGGGTGGTGCAGAGTTTCCTAAAACAGCTTTTACATTGTGATTGGTTTTTGGGGGATGAAGACGACATGAATTGCATATAAGCTGCCCCTCTTTGGCTTCGTTAATATCTATTCTTTTACAAAGTTC
>CAKNXH010059715.1:59846-76074 GCA_932178445.1 Andricus quercusramuli | reverse complement strand
GGATAGAAATTTGAGAAGAAATTAATAACCCTAATTGAATGAGTTTCTTATTTAATTTGAAATGATTATAACGTTTTGACCCGACTTCGCATCACAAACTATATTGTAGTTTAGTTTTAGATTTTGTTTCAATTGGGTTGGTTCTGTTCGTAACCTCCTAAATACTGTTGCTGTGCTTGATTGTATGATTGGTAGTATGCTTGATGAATTGCTTGAAGGTTTGCGTTATGGTTTACTTCATTGTTTGCTTGAGGGTTCGCTTGATAGTATGCCTGGTGGATTGCTTGAAGGCTTGCTTTATGGGTTGCTTCATTTTTTTGTTTCTGCTTCAGTTTGCGTTCTGATTCCCATTCATCATTTGCACGAACAAATGAAACACGTCGATTCACACCCAATCGCCAAAGTTCTCCAGGGCGCAGGCATACAAACTTGTTTGTGATTGTGTCAAATACATTATTTGTTTCTCCAAACAAATTTGATAGGGGTTTAATGACATCTCTCTTCAGCCATCCAATGATAACATGATCCCTTGCTATTAAAGTTGAACTCGTATCAAATCCAGCCATCTCGTCATCATTCACAATTCTTCGTAAATTAATTAACTGTGGATTAGCTTCGTATTGAAATGTCATGAGAGGAGGATATGTTTTACCGTTGCACCCAGGAAATAATACCGATAAGCTCTTAGAAATGAATTCTGTAAAAAGAAATAGAAGTAGGTTTAATTTGATACTGATAATCTATTATAAATTAGGGCGATTTAATAGGGAAATGGATACAAAATATTTGGTCATTATAACGGAGGATATGGTGGCCATCAGTTGGTCGGGTAAATTTTAAAGTCGTAATAATACGCAAATTTGACCAAATAAACAGGATTCTGCACAGCTGATTATAAAAATTTAACATTTTTCTAACCGAATAAATTATTCTCGTTCCCAGGGTCGCTTGGTTTCAGTGGGTTGCTTCTTTCAAAACACTGTTTAACAACCCCAGAACCACATTTTCTTTTGTATCTTATCAACAAAGCTACCTTAGGACTTGCATGTTGGTGGCGGAAGTGAGAACGTGTTTAGTGACAGGTGGTGAGAGCATTTTATGGAATTTGTGTGGTATGTGTGAGTGGAGTGTGAGGGTGGAAGCCGAGGAGGTGAGTAGGGTTGCATGGGGTGAATTGGAGAGATAAAAAGTAATTTTGAGCGTAGGTGTGAGGTGGGATTTAAGTAAATTGAGAAAGTGAGGTTAGGTTAGCAAGGAATCGGGGAAATTTGTGGTCAGAAGCTTTGGGCATTCGAGGGTCAAGGGTGGTGCTCGAAAATTTGGGGGGATATTCAGTGAGAGAAAGGGGTATCTGCAGGGGCTGTGAGGAATCGAAAAAAAAGAAAAAGGAAAATAAAGGGAAAATTTGGCGAAAATAGAGGCAGCATTCTGCAGAGACATCTGTCGGTTGCGGAGGGTACTGCATGGAGAAGTCCCAGTTACCGGCGGCAGAGCGGCAGGTGGGCAGTGAGAGTACTGGTAGTGACATTGACGAGGAGGAAAATGTCTACGTGCGATGACGGCCAACAGCGCGTGGTTCAGTGTCCAGTGACGCGTCGGCGAGAGGGAGAAAGCGGAACAGTGGGAACGAAGGAAGAGGGATGGCGAGGGAGAGAGCGTCAAGTGCAACTGACGGGAAGGATCTCTTGAAGAGGCAGAGAGTCAGCCAAGAGAGTCCGGAGAAAAGCGAGGTAGATTGTCCGTTTTAAAAAAGCGGGAGAACTAGTAGGACACCCACCCAAAAAATAGAGGGAAATGTGGAGAAGGAGGCTCTCGGGATGCTGATAGGCGAGATCAGGGGGCTGAGGGAGGACGTATGGTGTACTAAAGAGCAGAAGGAAGGCATGAGGGAGGACTTGAGAATTAGAGAATAGAAATGGGAAAAGCAGGTGAAAGAGCTGAGAGAGAGAGAGAGTAGAAGGGTTAGAGAGGGAAAGAAAAGAAAAGGAAAGGTCGGAAAAAGGCATAAGAAGATGGAGGGCAGGACGGAAATGGAAGTAGGAGACGGAGGTGGGCGGAGCGAGATTAAAGATATTTGGGAGAGGGTAAAAGATATGATAGAAGAGAAAGTGGGAGAGCGTAGCAGTGAGAAGGAGGAGAGGGCGGATAGGGAAAGGTTAAGTGCAATGGAGAGAAAAGAGAAGGCAGACAGGAGGAATAATATTGTAATAAAAGGGTTGAAGCTAAAGAGCGGGGAAGAAAGAGAGGATGTGGAAGCACTGCTACAGAGTATAGGGTGGGTTAAAGGCAGGGTAGGGAAAGTTAAATTGGAGGGGAGAAAGGACAAGCAAGTGGCAGTTGTGGAGTTGGAGAGCTGGGAAGAAAAGCTGGAGGTAATGCGAAATAAGAATAGGATAAAGGATAAGGGAGTTTTCATCGTTCACGATTTAATGAAAAAGGAAAGGGATGTGCAGAGAATGCTGAACAACAGGGCTAGGAGAAAGCGGTGTTGCAGGAAGTGCAGGGGAATTTGTTTCGTAGGAAGTATGGGTGGGGGTAATGCAGGATAGAGGAGTAGTGTAGGTACTGTACTGGAACGTAGCAGGGATAAAGAAGAAGCATGAGGAATTGTGGAGGAATATCCAGGAATTCGATGTTTTGGGACTGGTAGGGACGTGGGTAGAAATACAGGAATGGACAATATAGTCAAAGCTGACAAGGGGGTATAAGTGGAGACTTCAGGAGGCGGTCAGAGTGAAGAAGAGAGGAAGGGCTAATGGGTGAATTATAATGGGGGTTAGAGATGGATTAGAGGAAGAATTTCATGGAGAGGAAGAGAGGTTGGGAGTGAAAATGAGGAAAGTAAAAATAGGAGAGATAGCGTGTAAGTTTATTGACAGTGTACAATAAGGATGGGATGGAAAGAATTAAAGAACGGGTTGGAAGACTTGCTAGGCGAAGACAGGAGGGTATGGTGGTACTGGGTGGGGATTTTAATGCGTCGATGGGGAGGAATGGGGGCCTTTACAGGGAAGGGGAGAGCTTCGAAAGGAAATCGAAGAATAAGATAATAAATAAGGAGGGGGAGATTCTAAGGGACTGGATGTAGGATAGAGGATGGGCAGTGGCGAGTGGTATGGCAAATGGAGACGAAGTGGGAGAATACACAATGTAATTAAGGTGGGGGTATCGGTGATAGACTACGTGGTCATGAATATGCACGGATGAGAGGAGACGGAAAAATTCGCAGTAGAGGGGACGGTGGAATCAGACCATCAGTCATTATGTCTGTGGATAATAGGGGAGGGTGGCGGAAGACAAGGCGAGGAAGATATCTCGATAGGCGTGAGGATGACTTGGACGAGGGAGGTGATAGAGAAGTATCAGGAGCAGCTAAGAAATGTACGCTCTGAAGGGGAGTCGGTGGAAGAGAGATGGCAGGCTGTGAAATAGAAGGTGGAAGGTTATGTGCAAAAGGAGGTATTTAGAAAAAAGAAGAAGGGAATGGTGAAGCCGTGGTGGGATAGGGAATGTAAAAAGATAAAAAGGAAAGTGAAGAGGAAGTACAATAAGTGGAAAGAGGGTAATGCGAAAAGGGAGGAGTACGTAGAAATGAGGAAGGGGTTTAGATTGATGCGTAAGAAGAAAGAACAGGAAAAGGAGAACGATCTGGAAGAGGCGTGAGCAAATGCTAAGACAGAGGGAGAGGTCTGGAAGATAATGAATAGGTTTAGGAAGCGTAGGGTGGGGGCTAGTGACAAGATAGGGAGTGAGGAGTGGAGGGAGTTTTTTAAAGAATCATTCCAGGGATCAGATTCAAGGAAGAGGGATGAGGGGAGTAGAAGAACGGGGGAGGCAGAGATGGAGGAGTTGAATGACGAGAAGATAGAAAAGCAGATAAGGAAGTTGAGAAGGTCAAAAGCCACAGGGCTGGGTGAAGTGGAGAACGAAGCATGGCTGTATAGTACACAAGAGGTTACGGAGAGGCTGAAGGAGGTAGTGAAGAAATTATGGAGGGACGAGGGATTTCCAGGAGGCTAGAGAGAAGGGTTAATAGTGCCACTGTATAAGAATGGAGATAGGGATAGACAGGAAAATTATAGAGGGATTACGCTGATGAATACGGTGTATACAGTATACGCGATGATGGTGGCAGAGAGACTGCGGAAGGATGTCGAGGGAAAAGGAATATTGCCGGAGACGCAGGCGGGCTTTAGGGCGGGTAGGAATACTATCGACAAAATCTACGTTCTGCGGCATGTGGTGGATAGAGAATTAGCGAAGAAAGGGACGAGAGTGTACGCGTTTTTTGTGGCCCTCAAAGGCACATTTCCTTCGGGGGATAGGGGGAGGTTGTGGGAGGCGATGGAGGATAGGGGAGTGGAGAGAGATCTGATTGGATAATAGTTGATTTCAGAAATCATAATATCGAAAAATGAATGTAATACCCTGGTTTCATTTCCTGAGTGATGAAAAACTAGAACATGTTGGTACTCAGCTCTTTAATTTTTCTGAGCATATTCACAATCACGCACGAACTTAAAAAACTTATCTCACTCTTTCTTAGCCTTAACCACGTCTAACGTCCATGATATAGGTGGTTACAGTCTGCCATGGACTCAATATGATGATCAGGTGAAAGTCTCGTGCACCCTGCGTACACGGAGTGACCCAAGAACGACCACCTTCTGTATTTTTCCCGCAAGTATCTTAGCCTTTTTTGACACGCAGGGATGCTTTTCAGGCTTCTAACCAGTGAAAGCTTGGCAACTCCACGAGTACCGATGATCAGGACTACTGGCTGAATAGATTATTCGGGTAATCGGCGTCGCAATTCCCTCATTAAGTCTTTAAACCTTTCTTCGTTTTCATTCTCCTTGGCTGTGACTATTTTCGGCCTCGAGGGCGCAACGGAAACAATTGTCGAGATTATGAGTTTCCAGTATGTGTGGCACTTTTCATTTTCGACAATTGACTCTATTTCCCTAGGAGAGTTGGGCGGAGCCGTATGAGGGCCGATTCCATGAGTGTGACAAAGATGGTAATAAAGCACTCTTAGTGCCGTATTGTACCTTTAGATGTACGTCGTTCCCGCTCGAGTTGTACAACCAGATAGTATAGGTCCTAGATGCTAGGGGTGTGCATGACATGCTCTTCAGTTATCATCGGTAATATCTTGGCTCAAAATGTCGCGGCAGTATGTTAAACTGGAAATGACACCATCTTGAGTGGGGACACAGTGTCCCACTGGGAGCAACTGCCATCTAAAAATGACACCGGCTCCTAGTAGAACCGCTGTAAATCAGACCAATGGTCACGATTTGCGATCGAGATATCGGTGACCACAGGATACAAAGAAATCACAAAGACAGACCGACGAAGACCCTCTTGTGTCATGAAGACACGATGCCACCCAAGGATGACAGCTTCCTGCATCAAGATCGCAAGTGCCTTGGTATATTTTTACCACGTCATTATCGCTTTAAGTATATGAAGCAGTGATAGTTACGCACCTCTGAAAGTACCAATCATAAGGACAATTGAATGGTCAAGGAACATAAGGGGCTAACCCAAGAAATTTTTGAAATTGACTTTTTGCTTTTTGTATTGTCCAATCTGTCCTACGTATCGTGCTTTTTTAAGAAAGTGAAAAATTAAATTTTACTATTTTTGATAGAATAACAAAGTTCCCAAAGGGGATATCCCAAGGGGTATGCGGAAAACGTAAGGGGCTAACCCCGTAGAGAGTCTTGTGGAAATTCATGATTTGTTGTAAGTTCCGCGAGGTTTTAAGAAAAGGAAACTAGCTTGCGGTGCCATTTTTCGGATCTAAAGGTAGATATGGACACTGATGTGAGACGCAGTTTCTTTATGACTTTGCTTACAAAATTTTAAATTACTGTATTCGATTATTTTTGCATATTCAAATTTTTTGTGATCAACTTCATACTTTTTATTTTGTTCTTTTGGCAAATAAAAAAAAATACATACACACGAGTTTGTTTTTGACAGCAGATTGAAGTGGCTTCTGATTTTAAATATCTTGGTTTTTCAATAATAAATTTCTTAGCTTATGGGCCCAGTATATGCAACAAAAAGAAAAAGGATTTTCCCATAGAATACGCACGGTCAAGTTTTCACGTAAGAATTTATATCTGATTGTTTTTGTCACATCCAGGTTCGGTTTCCGGTTCAGTTGTCGAAAGAAGTATCTGGATCAGTGAGGAATTAATAGAATGGACAAAATAAAAAGTTTTCATATCCAGAAATTCGACGGTAAGAATTTCCAGCTATGGAAGTTTCAAATGGAGATAGTTTTTCGGGCAGAAGGTTTAATAGATCTCAATAACATCAGTACACCACGCAGCAGAAAGTAATGATCGAAAAGAATGGGATGGTTCAAATGCTAAAGCAATGCTTCTCATTTCTTCTGCAATGGAATTTTATGAGTGAAAATTGGATATGGCTAAAAACCATTATTAAACAACAATCTGCTATCAATAAGGTAATATTGAAACAAATTTTTTTTCAATTATCGTATGTCTGAGACTGATAATATTGCCCATCATATCAGGAAAATTCAGTCAATGTCACATGCACTTGCTGATGTTGGGGAAGAAGTCAATGATATTGATAAAGTTGCCAAGGTTCCAGGTAGTCTGCCAGCCAAGTATGTTGGATTTATTACAGCTTGGAATTAGTACGATGGAACGAAGCAAACGTTTAAAATTTTAACTGCAAGATTTCTGAAGAAAGAGCTTGGTTTAGCACAAGCTAATGAGGCGGCAACTGCATTTGCTGCAGTTCAAATTAACGCGAAAAATTTCAACATCAGGCTAATTTATGTAATAACAGTGACAATGCCAATGAAAAATCTAGAAGTAAGAAGAATATTTAATGTTATTATTTCCACAAGAAAGGACGCTTTGAGTCAGAGTGTCGGGAAAAGTTAGGAGATGCAGTAAGTAATAGTAATCAAAGTAGTAAGCAGGAGTCCCACTATCAAGCTTTAAGTGCTGAACTCAAAAATATTGCTGCAACAGGATGTGAAGGTGACTGGTTAGTTGATAGTGCTGCATCGATGCACATGACTTCACATCAGGACCGGTTTAGTATGTACTTTGAAATCGAAGTGTCTCTACGTCGAAACACAAGCAGTACCTAGAACACATACTTTCCGCGGGAACGACATATCTGAGCATATCTTACGTATCTAATGTGCCCCTGAGAGTGCTTTATTACCATCTTTGTCGCTCTTTCGGTGTTAGCCAGGACCCTGCTCTGCCAAACGCTCTGAGTCATTTCTATAAAACGAGAAGTGCCAAATTTTTGGAACTACGATTTTGGGACAGCGATCTGCATTGCACACTCGAGGCCTGACATCGTTCTCCAATACTTCGAGAAACGAACTATTTTCGTCATCTTATTCTCGGCTTCGACCGACTACAATATCACTGCCAAGAAGAAGGAAAAAGAGGAGGCGTACCAAGGCCTGAAAAGGGAGCTGCAACGACTGTACCCAAAATACTCGGTCAAAGTAATTGAATAGTCGAGGAACATAAGGGCTAACCCTTATTCGGAAAAGTTTTCAGGAGAACGGAAAAACCGTATCATTTATTATTTCCATGTCATTTTTTGTTAGCGTTGATGAGTTTGAAAGAAAATAGTAAAATATACATAAAGGGCTAACCCTCAAGCTACCTGCTATAATTTACACTGAAAGATTTATTTTCGAGATGTTATTTGATAAGGTGATATGTAACATCTATATCTTTAGTTTATTTATGGTTTATTGTATTTTTAACCAGGCGTATAGCACTCTGGTTGTCTAATAGTAGTTCCTTTGGTTCTTCTATGATGACCTTCAATTCTTGAAGAAGTGTTCGCAACCAAATTACTTCTTGTGAAGCATCAGATGCTGAAATGTACTCTGCTTCAGTGGCCGATCGTGTGACACACTTCTGTCTACGTGAAGTCCATGTGATGACTAACAACGTACATAATATCTGGACGCGATATTATTGCTGCAAACATTAAGCTACCAACTTCTTCATAAAAAGGAACTTTACTCATATCTTTAACCTCACCTTCAATAACTGGACATTGACCTTCATGTAAAGCAACATTCAAATCAGCTGTCGCAGTGCTTGATTTACAATCTTGCATTTTAAATTTCTCTGAAATATGTTTGATGTATCCTTTCTGACGCACGATTTAGGAGATTTAGTCTCTGTTCATCTATTTGTGACTCCAACGTTGTCTCGGGTCGAATTTCTCAATCATTTTCGAAGATTTGTTCTCCTTCTGATTTTGCTTCTGTAGGATAAACATCTCCCGATTGGTCGAAAATTCCTCTTCTTGATTATCTCCCTCCGCTGGATTCATTTCTTTAGTTTTGGACACTAAATCAATTGATTTAGTTGTACCTTTTTTAAAAACAATGTCCCGTGCTACTGTAATCTTTTTCGTATGTACATCATACGGCCCGTAATTAGAGCTATAACCTTCGTATCTTACCAGGTGCATCTTCTTCGACTTGCTATTAAACTTGGTCCTAAATTTCTTTGAAATTTGTACATTTGCTATTGATCCAAATCTCCGCACGTGAGTAAGATTCAATTCCTTTCCAAACCATTTTCTTAATGTTTTCTTGTTTTTTGGTTTGCAGTTTCTTCCATTCAAGAAACTTAGAAAATACGTCACTCTTATGCTTCATGTAGTAGACGAAACGATATGAAGTATTGTCATCTTTGAAAACTACGAAGTAGTCTGCCCCGCCTAATGAAGTTTCAGATGTCTTTCCACATACATCAGAATGAAAGTAATCACCGGGTTTCTGTTCCCGTTACTGCGTATTAATTCTAAATGATTTTAGATGTAGTTTACCATATTGACAGTCCTCACAAAACAATCCATAGAGATTTCTAATTTTCAGTCCAGGTATTTGTCTTTCTTCAGCCATTTCTTTCAAATCATGAAAATAATTATGACCTAACCTTGCGTGCCATCAAATGTACCCTTCAAATTCATAGATGTTATTGCTCCCACTGAAAAACCATTCTTTCTCAGTTTTCGCACATAGAGCACATTCTGAAGCGTTCGCGGTTCTCAATAACCATTATCCATAGTCATAAGTTCAATTGAACCAGCCCCTTCAGCATATACTATAAATGAATTGTCCCCAATTTGAACAAAAATATCCCTATCCACAGATATGGGATAAAATTTCCCAAGTGTCCCCACCTAAAATTTTGTTGCTGCCTATCACGTTCAAACTCCGCCAGATTGTAGTGCTAGTGGACCTCTTTGAATCCTGTGAAGGGGACGCACCTAGTACAACAAGTTGTCAAGATACAGGGGCCCAAATATTCGAAGATTCACCCCGACTACTAACTTTCAATTGTACATAACTCCTGATACAGTTATCCAATTTTACTTCTTTATTAAGAGTATTTGAAAAGGTATTTCAACAAGGTTTACAATAAAAATAATCATTAAACGATAAAAAATCATTTCCCCTTGATTTTTCATTTCAAAAAACATTTTTTGTAACGCACGCATGAAGTTTTCGCTTTTCTAGGCATGTATTGCGTGCAGGGAGTGACCATTTCCAAGGCCGCGGTAAAAAGCAGTTATAAATCATAAAAATGGCGTGTTTTCACGCCTCCATAGACAACCGAAAAGCACGTTTTTTGAGCGGCGCCTGGCGGTGCGTTGGATGAGTTATAAAATAGGGTTCAGTTAGCAAGGCGTGACGTAGAGTTCAAAAAAGAGCTTTGTTTGTGCATGCCCGAGTATTTTCGTAACGCTAGACTTGGCTAGAGAGAGATCGTCGTAGACAAAGATAGAAAGAGAATTCATGGCGGATTAGTGAGTCGATGTTTCTAGCCAAGAGTATAGCGTGTTCTTATCGCCTCGCACATTATACTTTGTTGTCCCATTCACGCTCGCTAGAACAAAAATGCAGCAGAGCTCATGCGTATCTTCGCCGACTCAAAACGAGATTTTGCATTTTTCCATGGAGACAATGAAATCACGCCGGTTCCGGCTCCGGTTCGGGCGCCTACGGCGCCCTTACCTACAACTCGTCACAAAAACATTGCGCTCGTTTCGAAAAGGCCGTCAGTCCACACTAGTTACGAAATGTACTATTTCTTGCTTCTGCGCTTACGCTCTTTGAGAAAAATTACATTATGTAGCTTCTGCGCTTGCGCAGTTCCAGCCAGATTACTTTTTCTTGCTGTGACGCTTGCGCATTTCGATTTAGATTTACACTAGAGTCCCTTTATAGCAGTTCCCTCTATAACAGACAAGGCGGTCCAAGGTGACGAGAGGGTGACGTTTGTAAGGTCAGCGGATTTGCGATGTTTACGGTTTGGCGCTATAAATAGCCACAGGCAGGAACGAAAAGAAGAACGGTTCGAAGAGTCCCTCTATTGCATGTTTGTTAATTAAGGGTACCCCCGAGGCAGCTGCTATAGAGGGACTATAGTGTACTTTCCAGGACTGCCGGAATAATAATTTCACTTCATTATGATTTGACGCTTGAGAGACTGATTGTGAATAGTGAATAGTGATTGGACAAAATCGAAGTCAATTACCGATAAATTACCGAGAATTTTAGAAATTTGCGGACACCTGAAATTTCAGGAAATTCATCAGTTTCCCACAAAGATGCCCGCAGCAAATGTACAAAAAAAAAGCCTTATGATGAAAAATTCTAAAAAAAAATTATTCTTGTATTTTCGAACATGCAAACTAAAAATTCGAAAGAAAAATGTCAGAAAGATGGACAGTTTGTAGACAAACACTTGTCCCAAGTTTCGATTTTTACATGTATTTTAATGGAAAAATGCTTATTTTAGCAGAATGTTTTTTTTTTCCTTAAAAAAGATATAATAGATTTCACTAAAACTTTCATATTTTGACGATCAGGCGTTTTTGGGGGTGTTTTTGTACCCTAAACATCCAAGTAACATATGTAAATCATCATTTCTTAGTAGTTTCAATACGGGCGGGAAGCCCATGGAGAGCTGCGGTATGAAAAGACTTTCCAATGAGTGGAGTAAGCGTAAATAGCAAGAATATAATTTGACCTAATTTTAGGGGATGTTTTACCATCCCTTAAACAATGAGCCTGAAGTTCCTAACGCATTCATTAATAACGAAAAATAATTTTATTTTTAAAGCTGCTATTTTATGAAAAAAAATAGTCGCATAAACCCTAAAAACTTCTTAAAGCACTTTCAACCCCTCATCAGATATAAAACTCACCCAAGCTACCCCTAAATATTTTTAAAATTCAACAAAACCAACCTTATTCAAAAATCCGCCAGTTTTTGCTGATAATAATTTCAATTAATGCTAAAGGAGCACACATAAAGTCTCAACCCTTCAGCACATGTAGAACTCACCCCAGTCACCCCTAAATATTCTTAAAATTCAACACAATTACCCTAATTTCAAAGTACACTAGGATTTTTCTGACATTGTTTTCAGTTGATGCCAAAGGGGCAAAAAATATCACAAGCCTTCAGAACATGTAGAACTCACCTCAGTCACCTCTGAATATTTTTAAAATTCAATATAAACAGCCCAATTCCAAAATAAGCCAGGATTGTGATGACAATTTTTTTGATTGATGCGAACGGTTCACGCAAAGAGTCTCAACACCTCAGTACATGTGGAACTCATCCAAGTCTAAATATTTTTAAATATTTTAAAAATTCAATAAATTCAAAAAAGTAAGAAGAAAGGACAGTTTTCAGATACGCACTTATCAAAGTTACAATTTTTACATGTATTTTAATGGAAAATGATCATTGTAGAAAAATGTATTTTTTTTAAAACCTCTATTTTTGGCTCAAACTTTAATATTTTGACGATGAGCCTCACCAAAACGAAAGATTCATATCCAAGAACTAGAAAGATTAACGATTCTTTTGGTATGCAGCTTGTTCTTGGGAATGTTTTCGTACCTGAAATATCCAAGTATGGAAATCAATAGAGATTTTTAATCGTTTTAATTGTACGTGTCTTAATAACTAAAATCACTCAGTTTTCTGATTAATCTGTGAGGATATAGGAAATCATATTAAAATGAGTAGAGATTTTTTAGACGACAAGGATATGTGTTTGGATGTTTTTTGAATTTTTTTTGAATTTTTTATTGTTATTTATTTTCTTTAATCAACCCTTAATCAGAGAAGCGGATAAGTCAACATTTCGTATGGGATAAATCTTCAAATATTTTTTGTATTAAGAGTCAGGTAAACAAAATAAAATTTTCAGAAAAATCCTGGTGTACATTGAAATTATGGTGATTTTATTGAAATTTCAAAATATTCGGGGTTGGCTGAGGGAAGTTCTATATTTGCTGAAGGGTTAAGACTTTATGTGTGCCACTTTGGCATCAATTGAAACTATTATCAGCAAAAACTGGACGGATTTTTGAATAACGTTGGTTTTGTTGGATTTTAAAAATATTTAGGGGTAGCTTGGGTGAGTTTTATATCTGATTAGGGTTAAAGTGCTTTAAGAAGTTTTTAGGGTTGTACGCGACTATTTTCTGCCATTAAATAGCAGCTTTCATGCATTTAAAAATAAAATTATTTTTCGTTATTGACTAATGTGTCAGGAACTTCAGACTCATTGTTAAAGGAATGGTAAACCATCCCCTAAAATTAGGTCAAAACATATTCTTGCTATGTACGCTCACTCCACTTATTGGAAAGTCGTTTCATACCGTAGCAGTTGAATAAAATCTCTATTGATTTTAGTTACTAAAAAATGATAATTTACATATGTTACTTGGATGATTAGGGTACAAAAACACCCCCAAAAACATGCTGTATACCAAAAGAATCGTTAATCTTTCTACTTCATGGGTATGAATCTTTTGATTCGGTACGCCTGATCGTCAAAATATAAAAGTTTTAGTCCAACCTATCATAGCGTTTTTAAGGAAAATAAACATTTTGCTAAAATAAGCATTTTTCCATTACAATATATGTAAAAATCGAAAATTTGGACAAGTGTTTGTCTAACAACTGTCCATCTTTCTGATATTTCTCTCTCGAATTTTCAGTTTGCAGGTTCGAAAATACAAGAAAACATTTTGTTTAGAATTTTTTATCATAAGGCTTTTTTCTGTACATCTGGTGCGGGGTACTTTCCGGGAATTTTGAAAATTTTTGAATTTTTTCAAAAAAGCTTTGAATACCCGAAATTTCCGATGATAAAGCCATTTTCCATTATATATATCTGGAAAATATCGTGTGATCACTAACAGTATCACCTTTCAGAGAGGTGTATTTCAGGGCGACACCATGAGCCCTCTCCTCTTTTGCCTCACATTATTGCCACTATCTCTCGCACTTCGCCATTCCGAAGGGTACCTCTGTGGCAAACCTGGAAATGGAAAGCATAAGGTACCTAATGTCTTTTACATGGATGATCTTAAGCTCTATGCTAGAAATCAAGAGAAACTACATCTAGCTCTAAAAATTGTCACAGAGTACACTCAAGAGATTGGAATGGTGTTCGGGTCAGAGAAATGCGCCAAGGTTAATTTGAAGAAAGGAAAACTTAACGGCATCCTCGAAGATCCTGAACTCGTTGACAGAAGCGCTATACGACACCTTTGCGCTGGAGAGACCTATACATACATGGGCGTGCCACAAAGCCGCATTCAGGACGTAACATCTATAAAGGATACTCTCCGATGCAGATACAAGCGTCTCCTCCGACAGATATGGTTCTCCGAACTGTCGGCGAGGAACAAAGTATCTGCAACGAACATGCTTGCCGTCCCAGTAGTACTCTATTCATTTGGAGTAGTTCCATGGACGAAGGACGAGCTCAGATCCCTCGACATCGGGTCCCGAAAGGTTATGCACGTGAACAAAAGCATGCACCTTTAGTCTTCTGTTCCACGACTTTACATCTCACGCCGTCAAGGTGTTCGTGGAATACTGAATCTTGAATGTCTTCACAACAGGATTATTCTGGGTACAGCACATATTGTCGCAAATGGACAAGATCCTCTTCTTAAAATGGTCAGAAAACACGAAGAAGTAGGCAAAGGGGCGTTTCTTTACAAAGCAGCAGAATAGGCTGCTGAAACACTCGGCCTTGACTTCAATATCAGGGGTGAGCGAAATGCATCAAATCTTATCCATCTTAAATACTCACTCCTGAAGGCCCGGATTAAGAAAGCACAGGAGAAAAACTTCCGCGAAGAGCTCCTCGACAAGAAGATGCACGGCATCTTCCACAGAAATGTGGAAGATCAGTCGATGTCGTATGAGGTGACGTTTGCTTTCCTTAGATCACCCGGATTGAAGTCGGGCACAGAGGGCTTCATTTTGGCATGTCAAGATGGTGTCATTTCCACTCTAGCATATCGTCGCTACATTTTGAGCCAAGATATTCCCGATGATAGCTGCAGAGCGTGTCATGAACACCCCGAGCATCTAGGACACATACTATCTAGTTGTCCAGCTCATGCGGGAACAACCTACATCCAAAGGCACAATGCGGCACTGAGAGTGCTTTATTACCATCTCTGTCACTCTTACGGCATTAGCCCAAATACCTCTCCGCTGAACGCCCCTAGAGAAATGGTGTCAATTGTCGAAAATGAGAAGTGCCGCATATATTGGAACTTCATATTCTCGACAATTGTTTCTGTTGCGCACTCGAGGCCTGACATGGTTCTTCTTGACTTCGAGAAACGAACCATGTTCGTTATCGAATTTTCGGCACCAGCGGACAAAAACGTCACAGCGAAGGAGAAAGAAAAGAAAGAAAGGTATAAAGACCTTATGAGGGAGTTGCGACGGTTATACCCGGAATATTCTGTTAAGCTAATCGTCCTGATGATTGGCGCTCTTGGAGGTGCCAAGGTTTCACTTGTTAGTAGCCTGAAAAGCATCCCTGCGTGTCAACAAAATGCTGAGACACTTGCAGGGAGAATGCAGAAGGCGGTCGTCCTTGGGTCGCTCCGTGTCCTCAGGGTGCACGAGACTTTCGCCGGATCATCGTATTGAATTCGCGCAGACTGTAACCACCCATCTCACGGTCGTGAGACGTGGTTACAGCTGAAATTTTACCGGGATTTCGCTGGGAGCGGGTGCAATTTTTCAGATTAGCACCCGCTCCCGGCGAAATCCTGCGCTTGTCCTTATGACAAACTTTTAACTATATATATATATATATATCAGGAAAATTTAGCCATTTCCCATAAATTACCGGAAATTTAGCAATTTTCCATAAATCTCTGGAATCTTTTCAAGAAGCTTTGGAGACCTGAAATTTCCGACGATTTAGCAACTTTTCATAAATTTCCGGAAATTTTGGAAATTTAGCATTTTCCGGAAATATGGGACATTTTCGGATTTTTTTGCAAAAAGCTTTGGATTCCTTGAATTTTTTGAAATCTTCGGTAATATACAGGACATAGCATCTTTTTTGACAAAACAACCATCATAGCAGAAACGTACAATATTGTTCCAAGAAAACATAGAGAATCAATCGAAATCTTAAAACACCCTAATAACATCAACAGGGACGATGGATATAATACCAATCCGATTTGACTTTCCGACCTCCTGGGTTTTAAAAAAAAAGACTTGATTGGTAAATCAAGTTTGACTAGACCCCACCCTGGGGCGCTCTGGCCAATCTCAGGCATCGTAGAGAATACATATATAAGAACAACATAACCTGAAACGTTTTGTTCACGAAACGTCGGTAACATTTATAGTTTCGCACATGACTGAGAAAACGATTTACTATTTTATTTTGTCATAATGTATCATCGTGAAAGCATCAAAACGTTACCAATTGTTTTCCAGATTTTTAAACGAGTTAAAATTCAATCGTGCAAATGGGCAAAAATCAGAATTTAGCTCGGTATTTCTCACTCATCAAGTGTCTTTTTATGGAAGTTGCTTTAAATGGGACACGTTTGACGCAAAATATAATAGTCTTTCTTACTATTTGTTTACCAATTATTTTATCTTATTTGGTTTTGGATATATTCTGCGAGAAGCGAGTACATGTTTTAAATCGCTAGTTTTTTAGATATAAACATTTCATACACGTAGTATATATGTGAGCTTTCTGACAAGGAAGGTACTCCAGGTGTCCCTCGCCGATTTGATTCTCCCTGATATATGTTGTAGTACTCGAAAAACTAAGTGACACGTATTTTTTTTTATCTGCGGAAAAACACTTTAAGGGGGTG
>CAKNXH010059715.1:5910-54846 GCA_932178445.1 Andricus quercusramuli | reverse complement strand
GAAACAGAAAAGTCCTCTGGCAAAATTTGATCTGGGCCTCAGTTTGGGCACAGTGAAGCTTCAAAGTTGGGCATAATGAACCAATCAGAATCGAGCTTTAGCAACCACTTGTTTGTTCATAAGTGTTAAGATAGTGTTCGTGCTCGCGGTTCACTTAAGCTCCCGCGAAAATTTCACATCGTTGATCTTTGATTGTTTCTACAAGACGCAAAATTCAAACCTTTGATTTTTTTTAAATTCTTAGTTGTTCTTGCTAACGTTTATTACCGTCCTTAAAATAACGTAACATTTGCTCAACCTAAAAAAGATGAATTTCAATTTAATACAGAACTTTTCTGACATTTCATGTAAGAAAACCAACAAAGATGTTTAAAATGTAAAAGACCAAACGAACTTCTGTTCTTCAAAATTAATCTACAAGTCTAAGATGAGGAAAAACATTTCAAACCTCAAAAAGAAATTCTCTGTGATTCGTCGCAGAAATTTTGTTGAATTTTTTTATAAAACCAACAAAGTAACTTAAAACTCGGAGAAACAAAACAAACTTCTGTAATTGAAAAGTAATTAACAAGCCTACGATAAGTAATTCTTTGCGATTCATTACCAAATTTTGTGTTACAGTCATTGTAACAAATAAAAAAAAAATTAAAAATGGGAAATCCAAACAAACTTTTGATCTTTAAAATTCACCCACAATTCTAAGGTAAGAAAATACATTTTTAACATCAAAAGTAATTCTTTTGCATGCGATGCAAATTTCTTGTTACATTTATTGCTAAAAAACAATAAAGACATCTAAAGCTGCGGAAACGAAACGAACTTTTGTTCTTCAAACTTAAATAACAACTCTAATATAAGAGACACATTTTGCACCAAACGAAAGTAATTCTTTGAGATTCATTGCAAAATTTTTGTTACATTTATTGTAACAAAATCAACAAAAAATTGTAAACCGGGAAAACCAAACAAACTTTTGTTCCAGAAAATAAATAAACAAGTCCAAGATAAGGAAACTCATTTTCAAATCCTCAAAAGTAATTCTCCGCAACTCTCTACACAATTTTTGTTGAATTTAATGTTTAATGTTTTTTAGAATTTAAAGCTCGGTAAACGAAGTGAACTTTTGTTTTTTGAAAATAATCAACTAGTTTAAAATTCGAAAACACATTTTGGACCTCCAAAAGTAATTCTTTGCGATTAATTGCAAAAATTCTGCTGCATTAATTGTAATAAAGTTAAAAATAGTTAAAGATGGGAAATTCAAACAAACTTTTCTTCTCTAAAACTCACCAACAAAAGTCTAAGATAAAAAA
This sequence comes from Andricus quercusramuli, assembly GCA_932178445.1. Classification (NCBI taxonomy): domain Eukaryota; kingdom Metazoa; phylum Arthropoda; class Insecta; order Hymenoptera; family Cynipidae; genus Andricus; species Andricus quercusramuli. Next base: position 53,533 of record CAKNXH010059715.1, on the reverse strand, counting down.
CACATTTTTAAACCCCAAAAGTAATTCTTTGCAGTTCGTTGCAAAGTTTTGATACATTTATTATTACAAAAGCAAAATTGTAAGAAAAATTGTAAGAAAACTAACAAAAAATTGAATCTGAGGAAACCAAACAAACTTTCGTTTTTGAAAATAAATCATCAATTTAATAATAAGAAAACTCATTTAAAAGCCGCAAAAGTACTTCTCTCTAACTTATTACACAATTTTTGTTACATTTAGTGTAATAATAACGAAACTAAAGAAAATTTAAAGCTCGGGAAACGAAACGAACTTTTTTGCTTCAAAAACAAGCAACAAGCTCACAATGAAAAAAAAAACAGATTTGGAACCCCCGAAAGTATTCGTGGCGATTTTTTCATAAATTATGTTACATTAATTGTAACAAAGTTAATAATAATTGAAGTTGGGAAATCCAAACAAACTTTTGTTCTTTAAACTTAACCAACAACGGTGAAATTAGAAGACACATTTTGTTCCCTCAAAAGTATTTTTTTGGATTCATTGTAAAATTTTTGTTACATTTAATTGAACGAAACTAAAAAAATTTAAAGCTCGGCAGACGAAACGATCTTTAGTTCTTTAAAAATAACCAACAAGTTGAAAATAAAAAAGTACATTTTGAACCCCTAAGAGTAATTCTTTGAGATTTTGTTCATACATTCTCTTACTTTAATTGTAACAAAATTAAAAATAATTAAACATGGCAAATTCAAACGAGCATTTGTTCTTTAAAAATAATCAACAAGCTTACAATGAAAAAACATATTTGGAACCCCCAAAAGTAATTCTTAGCGATTTTTTCCATAAATTCTGTTACATATTAATTGTAACAAAGTAATTTTTTGGATTCGTTGTACAATTTTTGTTAAATTTAATGTAACGAGAGTAAAAAAAAATTCAAAGCTCGTAATACGAAACGATCTTTAATTATTTAAAAATAACCAATAATTTTTCTTGCATTTATTTTAGCAAAAAAATTAAGAACTCGTTAAATCAAACAACCTTTTTCTCCTTAGAATTTATCATAAATAATAAAATAATCTAAAGCTCAGGAAACGAAACAAACTTTTGTTTTTATAAATTAACCAACAAGTACAAAATGAAATAACATATTTTGAACCCCTAAGAGTTCTCCATTCATTACAAAATTTCTGTTACATTTATTGTAACAAAATAAAGAAAATTAAAGCATGGTTGAAAGAAATGTACTTTCGTTTTTAAGAATAAGTAAAAAAATCTAATATGAAAATACATTTCGAACACCCAAAGGCAATTCCTAAAGTAGTTTGATTTCAAGATTTCCTAAGTTCTTGATACTTAGCCACTTTAAATAAATGTTATCTTCGTCAAACTGGGACCATTTGTACCTCATTCCTTTATCAAAAGGGACCCAAAGAAATTGTTCTAAGTAGGTTTGTGAAATTTCCGTGACCGGACGTCATGCATTATTTGATTAGAATTATAATAGCTTTAAAATGTAATGAATTGATGACTTCAATGTTTTAATATTTTCAACATCTTTAACATCTTTGTTGGTTTTCTTACATACAATGTCAAGAAAGTTCTGTATTGAATTGCAATTCATCTTTTTTAGGTTGAGCAAATGTTATGTTATTTTAAGGATGGTAATAAACGTTAGCAAGATCAACTAAGAATTTAAAAAAATTTAAAGGCTTGAATTTCGCGTCTTGTGGAAACAATCAAAGATCAACCATGTGAAATTTTTGCGGGACCTGAAGTGAGCCGCAAGCACGAACACTATCTTAACACTTATGAGACAAACAAGTGGTTGCCAAAGCTCGATTCTGATTGGTTCATTGCGCCCAACTTTGAGGCTTCACTCTGCCCAAACTAAGGCCCAGATCAAATTTTGCCAGCGGACTTTTCAGTTTCTTTTTTCGTCCTCTATCACCCAGTACCGGCATGTTCATAGGTGGTGGGACACCCTGTATACTACGTGTATGAAAGATTTATATCTTAACAACTAGCGATTAAAAACATGTACTCGCTTCTCGCAGAATATATCCAAGTCCAAATAAGATAAAATAGGTTGTGAAAAAATAATGAGAAAGGCTATTATATTTTGTGTCAAACGTGTGCTATTTAAAGTAACTTCCATTAAAAGAGACTTACTTGAATAGTGAGAAATACCGGGCTAAACTCTGATTTTTGCCCATTTTCAATATTGAATTTTAACTTCTTTAAAAATATGGAAAACAATTGGTAAACTTTTTATGCTTTCACGATGATACATTATGACAAAATAAAATTTTAAAGCTTTTTCTCAGTCGTGTGAGAAACTATAAATGTTAACGACGTTTCGTGAACGAAAAGTGAACGAAACGTTTCAGGTTATGCTGTTCTTATATATGTATTCTCTACGATGGCTGTCATTGGACAGAGCGCCCAATGGTGGGGGCTGGTCAAACTTTATTGACCAATCAAGTCTTTTTTTTTTTTAACCCAGGGGACGGAAGGCCAAATCGGATTTGTATTATATCCATCGTCCCTATTAATGTTATTATGGTATTTTAAGATTTCGATTGCTTCTCTATGTTTTCTTGGAAAAATATTTTACGTTTCTGCGATGATGTTTGTTTCGTAAAATAAGATGCTATGTCCTGTTTCGATATGATGCTCACCTAGTACTGATTGCTTGAAATGGTTTAGCCTGACTTGAAATTAAAAGTTTTAATTTGTCATATTGGTAAAGTCTCCAAAGTTTTGTAAGATAAGCCTTGAAATCTCCTCTCTAAAGTGAGCCCAAGAAACTGCAAAAATGTTAATTTGTTCTCGAATTATCATACAAAATGTAGAGGCATGCGCAGAACAAAAGTGGATCGATCAAGCTGCGAACGATCTTCATCCTTTGCCAACGCTCGGAGGATATAGACAAAAGACTGGAGTCGCCGCTCGACCAACCGATTTTTGTCTTGTGCATGTCTCTAGATTTTTTATCATAATTAGAGAACCATTGAACAGTCTTAGTCTCTTGGGCTGATTCCAGAAAGGAGGTTTCAAGGATTATTTTGTATAACTTTCATTACTTTCGTAGATTTTGTCAGGAGCAAAAATGAAAATTGGCAAATATCAGAAAGTAGCCCCCGAAAAGTGAGTAGATGATATTAGGTTGAAAATTCATGTGATATTCCAATGATATTTTTAAACAATCCACGTGAACTTTGAACATGCAAGGTCAGCTACATACAAATTCACGTGAAATTTAATGTAGATAGTTACGTTGATTTACACTTATTTATTTTCATATGGAATTTTTCATGTGGCTTGCGATCGAGCTTGTATTACAAACGTGCCAACAATTATAGATATGATATTATATTGTTTTATAATTACCACCAGAATTAGGGCAAACTGTTAAAGCAAAGAGCAGAGTACCGACGACAACCCTCATTTTCTATTACAGATAATGAAGAATTACGGAAAGATTCGTTAACGCCTTAACTAATGAATATTCTACGAGATGCATCCATTTTTTTATTTATACACATACATATATATGCCAGTCAATATTTCACCACTCGACCTCCTAAATTAAAGCCTCGGTAGAGATGGCATGGAAATAATAGGAATACTTTTATTTTAAAATACAGTTTCAGAGAATGAAAAGAGATTCTGGCACAAGGATTTTCTGATCTATTTTGTAATACACATGCAATAGAATAAATTATGTTATATCTTAGTTTATATTAACATATGCTTAAAGTTCAAACAAGTATCCAGCAAAAAAGATTTTTATTTAACGAACGTTATCTTTGCCGAGCTTTTGATTATTACACACACCTGTACGAATAATACATGCGCGGACATCTTTTTTTGTCTGATTGTGAGATCTTCGTATTTCATAAAGCTACATATATGGATTTACGATATGTATACAGTTGAATTATTTTATGTGCGTCTTATTGCGCAGAACAGAAAGAGACTTATTTTTCTTAGGGTTTTATTACCTTGTGATGAGATTTTGGTTTCACTTGTCACATAAAACTGTTGCCTAAGACAGGAAGAATAAGCGAGGGTCATTCACTCCAAAGTGGCACTCTATAGGTATAAAAATATACCTTTATTTATATTGAGATTCCATTCGTTTGTTTTTATGTGATCTAAACTAAACCACGAGCTGGCAAGCAGAAAGACACTGTAGCGTCATGCGACTTATTCGGAATTCTGATGATGACATCTTGTGGCGCGGAATAAACCAAGTTCAAATATAATAGGAGGAGTCTGGTTTTTGGTTATTACATGGAACAATTGCCCAAAATTATCTTTTTGAGCAGATAAAATACAATTGTTAATTTACTAAACGTCGAATCAAATAAGAAACTCTTTGGTTGAATTTAGTTTGATATCCGGAAGTGAATAATAATAAACCGAATTAAATACAGTATTTTCACTCTGGCGTGAACGCGCGCGATTAAAAACTTAATGCTACCTTATAAACCATTGTGTACGGAAGGATTAAATGTGTTTGTGAATAACAAGGAATATTGTGAATTATCAGAGACGTGATAATATTGTGAACTCTACTGTTCCACGGAACTTTGTGTTAAAGTAAAACAAGCGGTTTTGGCTTTCAAGCTAACCAAATGCAGCAACGGCCCGCCCATTCAGCTTATCCAGTCATCGTTGGGTAGAAGAGAATTCTCAAGATTGCAGCGACCTCGTGAATCGTAACATTGGTGACAGCACTGATGGAATTGCTGCGCTATGGAAACTATTGGTCAATACTCTAGGTCAACAAAAAAAGACTATCACTGGGTCAAGCCTGCGCAATAGTGGGATACCGAACTTGTGCGCGGCGTGAAAATTGAAAGTGGAATTATATACATAAAAAACTGACTAACTAAACAATGTCCATTCTCACTGATATAGGGAAAATAGACTTAATTTTTCATAGCACTGAGGATATTGTAAGAATTTGTGCTAAAATATCCTACAAGGGTCGCTGGGAAATTTATGTTCCCACTTCTGTAGGAATTGTTAAATTCGTAGAATTTTTTCATGTAAGTCCGGATGATGACTATGAAGATTTAGATTATGACCATGAACCTGAAATCAAAAGATGTAGAGTTACGGTTCACGATAACTATTATGAAATAAAAGTGGAGTTTAGCGAAAACGAGAGCGCAATTGTGCAGGTTCCCAAGAACCAAGCTTCAATTTTATAGAAAAATAATGAATTGGCTAATAAGCCTACATTAACTTGGAAAAAACCTTGAGAACTTGAGTTCTCGAGTTTTCATGCGCCTCAATCGGTTTAAAGTGCTGGCGAATGACCCGGGGATCGTGAAGGGCTTCGGCATCGTGGGATCTACCCGGAAAGGGTTAAGGCACCGCTGGGCCGGCCCACAAGAGGGTTACGGAAACGAAGCAGCAGGAGAAATTCAACTCGACCTCACTGGAAGTCACCGATTCTGCGATTATCAATTTAGGACTTCGCAGAACTTAAAGATTTTAAAGTGAATAAGTTACGAGTGAAGTGAAAATACTCTCGTTCTGAAAAAAGAAGGTGAAGTGATTGCTACCCTCTTAAAGTACAATTATTATTTTCCTAATGAGAGAGGAAAATTCGGTACATGTTAATTGTACTGCTAGAACAATTAGTGGATTGAGGCACGGAATTATAAGGTATTCAAATAGCTTATCATAATTTAAGTGCGACCTTATATTTTTGAGATTTATTTGATAATTAATACATATATACAGGGTGTACTGGAGTATTGTCATTCCTTGTAATAGCGGATAGGAAAACAAAAATTCAAATCGAAAAAGTCCCAAAATATGTATGTGCCCGCTGCATATTTAGGGTGCTACAGGGCATTGAAATTGTGTGTGGGTGAACATCTAGTTGCAAGTGTACGTGCGACCCTGAAAAGTAATTTCTCCAACAGCGGTAACTTTACCTGGCTTCGCGAATTAAAAAAAATGCGATTAAGAATCTGTTTTCCTGTTTAAAATTGATGTGCTCAAGTTTTTTCGAACCTCAAAATAACTTTGCGAAAAATCAATCCATTTATTCAAACATATTCGAGTTAGAACATTGGCTTACTGAAATTCGGTGCATCAAGAAAATTTAAATGTAGGCTAGGTTTCCTGAGATTTGGTTGGCGTAGAACAAATAATTTCAGTGAGCCTAGATAATCCGTACATTAATACAAATTATCAGTGACTGGCCCTAACTCTCTCTCTCTCTCTCTCTCTCGCTCGCTCTCGTTTTTCTTAATTCTGCAGAATTCTGTAGGAGTCTGCGAATTCCATTAAAATATTTTGAATTCTTCTAAAATCTTTAGGATTGACGTTGAATTTTTTCGAATTCCTTCGACTCTTTTGAATTATGCAGAATTCTCTCGATTCTGAAGGATTCTGTATTTGTAAACACTGGTATTTTTCAAGATATTTTATAATTCTCTTGAAAAATTCAGTATATAGATATATTTATTTGTGATGTTCTGAATTCTTCTGCACTGGCGGTGCAAGGTTCGGAGTGTTGCATTGAGGAGATTGGGCAGGGTTTGTACGGCCGAGATGGTGTACGCTTGTCTGGGAGTGTTGCACGGTAGTGTTTTTTTAGCCCTCGCCAGTAAGTCAGTAAGAATCCTAAAATTTTTCGTTAAAATAAGGGGAAAGAAATTGTGGGTCTGCCTGATGAAAATATGCCGTTGATTAGATCAGAAGTAGGATCTTCTATCATATCAAGTGGTGGCCAAACAATATTAAACAACTATTATTCTAGCAACTTATCCGAAGACAGTCTTTAACGCTATGAGATTCCTGAGGGAGCCTCCTACTCTTTGAGCGACTCTTTAACTACATTTGAGCAAATTTACTCTCAAAGGCCAGACGTAAGCCAATTATTATAAGAATTAACAAACGTAAGCGGAAATAGTGAAGAAACAGTTCCTGAGTACGGAGGTCGGGTAATTTATATATTTAATGGTTCCACCACACAGGTGCTAGCAAATACCTCTGGCGAAAACGGTGCACGGATTTCTGAGGCCTATAGGGTCACTGCTCGATTCGGTGTCACGTTTCACATGTAAAGAATTTTGACACATGAAGCGAAATTTTTCTCAGCGCACAAAATCTAATGTACAAGAAAGAGAGAGAAAGGGTTGCGATTATTGCCATTTCAGTAACCATGCGTTCAAGTATTTCCGATTAAAAGAAAAATATAACAAAGAACGTGATCCTGTGAGAAGAGCCAACCATTCAAACTTACATTCGGGATGCCAAAAAGTGGCGATAACAACATAAACTCAGGGAACCCCACAATTAGGGGCGTGCTCAACCTCAGGGAAAGGGACGAATCACGGTCAGTACTCACAATCAAATTGGAAAATTCTTCCTCTTTAAACTAAAAAGGTGTTTCCTTATCGGTACTGGGTCAAGTGTTAATTTAATTAAGAAACTCGTTCTTGGTTCGCGAGTCTGGATTAATTCAAACCGAATTTTTAATTTGGTCGGGATAGGCCACAATATGGTACCCACAAAAGGAGAGCTTAAAATTTATGTGAACATCTTTGAAACCGTCTTCCAAGTTGTTCCTTCGAATTTCACCATTGCTTAAAATGGAATTTGGGGCATTGATTTTTTAAAACAGCATCGTGCTGTCATTAATTTCATGGAGGGCTACCCCCATTTGAGGTACCAGGATTATCCTCTTCTTTCACACAGTACAGTAAGATAAACTGCAAGAACAAAAAAAAATTGTATTTACTCTGAAAAATACTGATTTGACGAAAGGATACATAAGAATTTCTTGTGCTCCAGGTATTTCTGCAGAAGAATTTTTAGTAAGAAGTGATTCTGGAATTGCTAGAATAATTGTGATAAATTCTACTTATAATGATGTGACACTGACTCTACCGCCGGTGGAGTTGGAAATTGCCAAATATTGACACCACAAATTAGGGAATTGGATAACTCTCGGTTTGATATTGATATGAGGGAAAGAGGGTAAAGATTCTCTGAAATATTAAAGACAGTGAATGTGGAAAGATTACGTGAGGAGGAGAGAGAGATTGTGTGCAAAATTTTTGTAAATTATCCTCTCCAATTATATCTACCTGGTGATAGACTCGGTGCCACAAACTTAACAAGTCATAAGATTATTACTACCGATTGTAGACCGGTGTACATCAAATAATACAGGTATCCGCCTGTCCAGAGGGAGCAAATTCGGATGAAAACAGATAAGTAACTTGCCTCTGGCATAGTAAAGTCTTCGGTGTCGCCCTAAAATTCGCCCTTATGGATAGTTTCGAAATTATTGACTCAATGGGAGAAAAACTTCGGAGAATGGTTATTATTATTTTTTTTAATGAAAAGACAGTAGGCCATGCTAATCCATTGCCTAACATAACCGAAATATCATGGATTTATGGATTTATGGTTATGGATTTGGCATCTACTTTTCACCAAATTACGATGAAACCTGATTCTAGAGAGAAAACTGCGTTTTCAACTTCGCACGGCTATTTAGAGTTCATGCGCATTTAATTCGAGTTGGAAAATGCCCCCGTGACGTCCCAGAGAGTTCCGGATCAGGTTCTGACAGGCCTTCAAGGCATAGAGTTGTTTGTAATCGTTGATGATATTGTTGTATATGTAGAGGATCATTCTCGTAAATTAAGGGTGGTCGTAGGTCATCTTAAGACTTCTGGATTGACACTTCAACCAGAAAAATGCCACTCCCTGAAGCGTGAAATTATTTACTTAGGGCATATTATTCAAAGAGAAAATGTAGGACCGAACCCTCGGAAGATTGAGGCAGTGAAAAATTGTCTAGCTCCTGTGGGAAAAAATACTAAGCAATTTTTGGGGTTGTTCAGCAATTATCCAAAATTCATTCCTGATTTTGCAAAACTTGCGAAGCCTCTCACCCTTCTTCTCAAAGAAAATTTGAGAGACAAAATATGCTTGGAGCCACTTCTGCAATACCTGGATTTTTCTAAACCCTTCTTTCTTACTACAGATGCCTCAGATTATTCTCTTGGAGGAGTCTTAAGCCAATGAAATATTGGACAAGACTTGTCAATTGCCTTCACTTCTCAGACCTGTGGTTGCATTGTCTGATGGATCATGTACCTATACTTGCGCATTGTCGTATTAAACACAGCGTTAAACTCTCCTGTTCAGGTGAATGGGGCGCCTGCTAAGGCGAGCCTTGATCCTGTTCCTTTAATGTATGCGCAGAGAAAGGACAGTGGTAATGAAACCCCGGTAAAAGATTATTTGGAAGGAATGATAGAGAGATTTTTTTTTGATTATGGGACCCTAAAATTTGCAGTATCGTCTGATTATGGCCTTAATGTTTCAATAGGTTTGGAGGCTATTGACCCTACTGGAAAAAATCCTACAGGTGGAAATGATGATGCGAGAATATCATATATTTATGTTCCTTTAAGGAACACTGCTCTCGAGTAACTCTGCGATAGCACTGTTGAGAGAAGCCGTCAGGAACCCTGATATCAAATTAGACCGACCAATCAATGGAGAACTAACTTGTGGAGAAAGAAACCTTCTGGTCTATGTAGTCGAAACTCCTTCCCCGATTCCGAAAGACAGTACGAGGTCGAGGCAAATACTCGAACAAAATCTGTCGCTGTGTGATCGATCGGTGGCTTTGAGCGAGTCTGTAGAACCAAAAGTTGGAACAGGGTTGCCCATTATTCGGAATAAGAATGTGAAATCCAGGAAAGGGGAGATCCTGATTGAAGGTAACTCTAATTCAGATCTCTTGGAACTCATTGGGCAAAGTTTCCAAAGGAAGAGGACACATAGCGCATTTTGTTTGAGCAGATGGATTATCAGAATCAGAAGCAAATAAAGCATTGATTAAGCATGAATTATTTGACAAGGATAGTTTTGAAAAAAATGTTGGGCTTGGGAATGTAGCGGTATTCCAATGCAAAGGACGTTATATCTTCAGTATTGTTGTAAAGGTAAAACAAGATGATCAGGTATTCCTAAATAAAATCTCGGGGTCTATTGTAGCACTCAAGAATGCTATAGAATTATTAAATGTTACAATAATAAAAGTGTCAATTGGGGTAACGGATTTGAGCACATTCTAACTATTCAATGTGTGTTTCGTAAATATTCAGACCTCATTCCTCTGAAATTTACAGATTCAGTGACGATAGCTCAGGCCATGGCTGAGAATTTCATTTCTCGTTATGGTTGTCCTTGTTTGATTCAAAGTGATCGGGGATCATAATCTGACTAGCAAGGCCATTGAAATGTCTTGTGAAATTTTTCGAATTCATAAAATCCAATCCACGGCCACCTGCAAAGCTTCGCTTCATTGGTGCGAAGCCACGATATCCTTATATAGTACCTTTGAAATTTTATTAGTATTTGGAAGAAAGACTGTCTTTCCATCCAGTTTTGCAGATAATCCTCCCGATAAAACTTATTTCGATTGTCTAAAAGAATATTTTTCTAGGCTAGATAATACTCAATCATTAATTTATGGAAGAATGCAAGAAGCTAAGGAAAAATCTAGAAAATACTATGACCGCAAGGCAAACCCTAAAAATATCAAAGAAGGCATATAATTTTATTTAAAAGTCAAAGTATAAAGTGATAAAAAATTGTATCCCTTCTGGGATGGACCGTTTGAATTAGAAAAATTGCTAGGCGAAAGAAATGCATTGATTATATTGAGTCCAAAGGAAACAAAAATTTTCTACGTCGATAAGCTAAAACTAGTAGTATACCCCCAAACGATTAAATCATCTTGATTCAGAATTTGCGACAGTCAGATGTGTATAACTAAACTAAATTGGTGTGGATTTTCGATGATTCCCAAAGGAATCTCACTAATCTAATTTTAAGAAAAAATACCACCCTGGAGAATACCGAGAATAAGAGAAAGTATTTCTTTCATACTTTCTTTATTCGAAGGAAAGGTCAGATTGGGGTTTGTAATTAAGAACCTTAAAGTAGGTGCTCTCGGAATAATTTAAAATGTCGAAAAATTGAGTGAATGATTTCCAAATTTGAGCCACCATGTAAAATTGTTGAATTTTACATGGTTTTAATTTAGTTTAAATAATTGAAAATTAAATAATTTCGTATCATTTTGAAGCTCTGAGTGGAAATCTTCTATTTCCAATGTATTTTATTTAAAATCACATTCGTTTTGTATGTTTTTCTTTAGAATTATTCAATTTTGAGGGTTTTCAATTGGGAAATTCTCCGTAACGAACAATGAGAATGGCAGTCAAATTAAAATTAATTCTGTAAAGTTAAATTTAATTCTTGTTGAACAACATGTAGAATTTCAAAGACCTCAACCTTGGAATGTTAAGTGTAGTATAGTTTTAAATTATCAAGTATTGATCGGTTGTACTTCAAAATTATTTGGATCCAAGGGTTTAATTTAGAGTTATCACTTAGAAATGTTTTTATTGAAAGTAATACACCCTATCTCTCGTAAATATTAGGCTCTTCAAGCTCGTCCAGAAGCTGTAACGTTGCGTACTAGGACCTGTCGCTGATCGTAACGAGACTCCAGAGCGGCCCAAGCTGTTGTCCCAGTCCTGCCGTCACCCGAGCCTGAACATCGCACCGTCGACCCTTGGCCGCGGTGTAAATCTCCTCGACCCTTGCGTATTCGTCATTGATGGAGTAATCGCTGCCCTGTTTCTCCGGAGTCCGCCAATACTTGTCCAACATCTCGAGGCTGCTCAGTGCCAGGTCATCAGTGTATTCCTCACGGGGCCGGTCAAGGATCTTCCAGGCCGCTTGGCGCAACACGGTGGTTGGTGAACGCTGTGTACAGAGTCGGCTTACATCTGTAAAAGAAGAGGAAGACGAGAAGCGGGAGACGCTGTACTGAACGAGGGGTCATGTCTCCTGAAGCGATGCGCTAGACAGAAGACAGAGGGCGTAGCTTCTGACACGGTTCAGTAGAGCCAGGCGCCGTATCTCCTGAAGCGATGCGCCAGACAGAAGACAGAGGGCGTAGCTTTTGACACAATTCACTAGAGCCAGGGGCCGTATCTCCTGAAGCGATCTGCTAGACAGCAGACAGAGGGCGCAGCTTTTGACACAGTTTACTAGAGCCAGGGGCCATATCTCCGGAAGCGATGCGCTAGACAGAAGACAGAGGGCGTAGCTTTTGACACAGTTCACTAGGTCTAGTGCCCGTATCTCCTGAAGCGATGCGCTAGACAGCAGACAAAGTGCGTAGATTTTGACACAAAATCAATTTCAAGTGTTAGCGTACTTACTCAATTATCCTGTAGCTGGTTCCATGGCGACGTCCGGGCAGGGTCGTAGTTGATGACCGGAAACGCAAAGTTGAGGGCGTCTACTGCGTGGGCTCTTGGCGTCGGGCTCGAGTAGTTATCATTGGAAGCACCAGGAGTCGTATGCGAGGATGCGGCAAGCCGATTTCACAAGTGTATAGGCTCTGCTTAGAATATCCGGCTCGAAGGGCCAATTTTGGGTTGAAGTTCGGCAGAATGAATTCAGGCGGAGTTCACTTGCCATTTGTCTTTATTTTCATTGTTGTCGGTTCGAAAGCTACAAGCGTACTGAAGCGTCGTGACTCCCACGGAAGAGCGCGCACATTCCGAGAGTGTGAGCAGGAGTGGAGATGAACAAGAAGGATAGGAGGACAACAAAGCAACCGGTGAAGCGTTCACGAAACTCCCAATCCAACAATATATATTTATACATATATATTAGAGGGTTGCGCCGGCAGACTTTTAACCGGCGCACAGTGTAGCCAAAAGCACTTTTTGTGGACAAAAGTCTTTCTACAAACCAATTTTCAATGGATTCTGACGTTTTTTCTTTCAAAATGACCGTGAGGCTTTCGGGTATATCGAGTGATCGAGTCTGTGCGAGAATTTTGATTTGGCTGAACCAAACATTTTCATTTAACAACAAAATAAACAAAATTTTTATCCTAACTTTTCAGATGTACCTTTTTTTGTAAGATCTTCGAATTTTTTGAAGAAGGGCTCAAGTCAGTGTAATTACTATCTATAAATAGTTCTCAGTAGGTTAGAGTTAGTAGAATAAGTGCTTATGATGTTTTAAACAAATTAATGAACAAAAGCCATTTTTTATGATTCGCAATTATTAGTTGTTTGAAATTCACAGTTTTTATATAGAATCTAAGAGAAAAGTATGTCTCATTATGATTATTTAAAAATATCTGCTGCCTGGCAGCATTATTTAAACAATTTTTATGAACAAATACACAGTTTTCGTATGTCACAATGAATAGGCTCCATTTTTTGGCAGAATCAACCAAAAATGTATCGTCACTGACTCCTTGCTGTCAGTTTTTTTTTTAAATTAGCAACAACTGGTAATTATTTAAACAATGTTTATAAACAAATTCACATTTTCAACATTACTCTACGTATAGGGAAAATTTTTTTCGCGGACCCTTCCAAGAATGTATTGTTAGTGTCTTCTAGCTGTAATTTTGTTCAAATTGATAAAAAATATTAATTTTTGAACAATTTTTATAAATAAATGCACATGTTTACCATTTTTCCAAGAATAGGCTCCATTTTCTTTGCGAAATTCACTGGAAATATATTTTCAATGACTCTTTGCTATGATATTTTGCCAACGGAAAAGAAATGGTAATTATTTAAACAATTTTTACAAGCAAATGTACATTTTGGACACTTTTTCAGGAATAGGCTTTTTTTCGTGGAGGAAACTACGAATGGCTTTATAATTAGGAAAAGGTGTTGATTGTTTAAACAATATTATAACCAGATTCACAGTTTGACCATTTTTCAATAAACATTTTTTTTGCGAAGTGAGCTAAAAAAGCCAAGGTCATTACGTGTATCAATCAAAGGTGTGATGGGTTTTTGGTTATAGTGTTATCAAATTATGTTTTTATTGGGAATCGTATCTTAACAACAACCGAAGATGCTGCGTCGGCGGCGATTTGAGCAATTTTGAAGCGGGGAAGCAAACGGTGAGAAAAAAATTATTTTTTTGGTTCAAAATAACGTACAGCCTACAAATATTGAGCGATTTAAATAACAAAAATTTGAAGAAAAAAAATTGATAAGATTTCTAAGAGAGTTGTCTAGCCTGATTTTTAAATTAGGCTTTACATTTTTTTATAAATAAACAAATATAACGAAAAAATTGCCTTTTTTCTATTTGACGTTCCCACTGCTCGTCAGTAACAGGAAGGTTTTTGAAATTGCCTAAGTTTCATAGAGGAACATTAGCAAACGATGTTCCAATATTATATAATAAAAAATAATCAAATTATAATGTTGGCGAAAATGATCACAAAGCTCCTAATTAAAGAAATTGGCAAAGAAAGAAATGAAGTTTTCTGTCAAAAAATTCCTGATCAATGCACTTGTATATTACATTTTTTTATAATATTAACAATAATAATCTTAAGAAGAACTGTCTTCATCATTATATTGTTTTTATCCAAATTTCTTGTAATAGAAGCTAAAGAAAACGTCAAATTATGGATAATCGTAGAAAACATTCCTTCAACAAATAACTTCTTTACAATAATTTTGTTTGTTTATCATATAATATTGGAACATCGTTAACTAATGTTACTCTATGAAACTTAGGCGATTTCAACAATTTTCCTGTTATTGGCGATCACTGGGAACGTCAAATGGAAGGAATGGTAATTTTTTCGTCATACCTGTTTATTTATAAAAAATCGTAAGCCTATGCTAAATAGAAGGCACGACAACTCTCTTTGAAATCTTGTCAGCTTTTTCAAAAAAATTGTTGGTCAAAATTGGTCAATATTTGTGGACTGTACGTTATTTTGAACCAACAAAATTTTTTTTCCCCACTGTATGGCGTCACGGTCTAGTTTAGTATTTTTTTTGACCTAAAAAAAAAAAAAAACAAAAAAAAAAAAAAAAAAAATTGATTAGCATTTCGAAAACGAAAGTTCATTGCCTCACTACCCGATTCGGGTAGTGTTTCTAGGTGGATAAATACTACAAGTGTGGCTCCACCACACACACGACGGGCCAACACCACGCAGTATTCCCCGAACGGTTACCAATCCAAGTACTAACCGCGCCCAACGCTGCTTAACTTCAGTGATCTTACGGGAACTGGTGTTTTCAGCGTGGTATTGCCGTTGGCAAAAAAATTATTTTCAAAAGAATTATTTTTAATTAAAAATTCAAATTATATATTTTATTTATTATCCCCAGTTTTTAGAATAATGTTAATATTAATAATATGATTAACTATCCCAAATTATTTTAACTTATATTATTTAAATTTAAATTTATTATTATTGTTATGTTTTTTAAGAATAGGAGTATATATAATAATAATTAGAGGATATACAGTTTGGAAAATAGAAAAAGAAGAAGGAACGCTGACAGCGCCGAATTAGAATCAGCGGCGCGGCGGCGCAACCGTCATATATATATATAGTTAAAAGTTTGTCATAAGGACAACCGCAGGATTTCGCCGGGAGCGGGTGCTAATCTGAAAAATTGCACCCGCTCCCAGCGAAATCGCGGTAAAATTTCAGCTGTAACCACGTCTCACGACCGTGAGATGGGTGGTTACAGTCTGCGCGAATTCAATACGATGATCCGGCGAAAGTCTCGTGTACCCTGAGGACACGGAGCGACCCAAGGACGACCGCCTTCTGCATTCTCCCTGCAAGTGCCTCAGCATTTTGTTGACACGCAGGGATGCTTTTCAGGCTATTAACAAGTGAAATCTTGGCACCTCCAAGAGCGCCAATGATCAGGACGATTAGCTTAACAGAATATTCCGGGTATGACCGTCGCAACTCCCTCATAAGGTCTCTATACCTTTCTTTCTTTTCTTTCTCCTTCGCTGTGACGTTTTTGTCCGCTGGTGCCGAAAATTCGATAACGAACATGGTTCGTTTCTCGAAGTCAAGAAGAACCACGTCAGGCCTCGAGTGCGCAACAGAAACAATTGTCGAGAATATAAAGTTCCAATGTATGCGGCACTTCTTATTTTCGACAATTGACTCTATTTCTCTAGGGGCGTTCAGCGGAGAGGTATTTGGGCTAATGCCGTAAGAGTGACAGAGATGGTAATAAAGCACTCTGAGTGCCGCATTGTGCCTTTGGATGTAGGTTGTTCTCGCATGAGCTGGACAACTAGATAGTATGTGTCCTAGATGCTCGGGGTGTTCATGACACGCTCTGCAGCTATCATCGGGAATATCTTGGCTCAAAATGTGGCGACGGTATGCTAGAGTGGAAATGACTCCATCTTGACATGCCAAAATGAAGCCCTCTGTGCCCGACTTCAATCCGGGTGATCTAAGGAAAGCAAACGTCAGCTCATACGACATCGACTGATCTTCCACATTTCTGTGGAAGATGCCGTGCATCTTCTTGTCGAGGAGCTCTTCGCGGAAGTTTTTCTCCTGTGCTTTCTTAATCCGGGCCTTCAGAAGTGAGTATTTAAGATGGATAAGATTTGATGCATTTCGCTCACCCCTGATATTGAAGTCAAGGCCGAGTGTTTCAGCAGCCTCTTCTGCTGCTTTGTAAAGAAACGCCCCTTTGCCTACTTCTTCGTGTTTTCTGACCATTTTAAGAAGAGGATCTTGTCCATTTGCGACAATATGTGCTGTACCCAGAATAATCCTGTTGTGAAGACATTCAAGATTCAGTATTCCACGACCACCTTGACGGCGTGAGATGTAAAGTCGTGGAACAGAAGACTTAAGGTGCATGCTTTTGTTCATGTGCATAACCTTTCGGGACCCGATATGGAGGGATCTGAGCTCGTCCTTCGTCCATGGAACTACTCCAAATGAATAGAGTACTACTGGGACGGCGAGCATGTTCGTTGCAGATACTTTGTTCCTCGCCGACAGTTCGGAAGACCATATCTGTCGGAGGAGACGTTTGTATCTGCATCGGAGAGTATCCTTTATAGATGTTACGTCCTGAATGCGGCTTTGTGGCACGCCCAGGTATGTATAGGTCTCTCCAGCGCAAAGGTGTCGTATAGTGCTTCTGCCAACGAGTTCAGGATCTTCAAGGATGCCGTTAAGTTTTCCTTTTCTCAAATTAACCTTGGCGCATTTCTCTGAACCGAACTCCATTCCAATCTCTTGAGTGTACTCTGTGACAATTTTTAGAGCTAGATGTAGTTTCTCTTGATTTCTAGCATAGAGCTTAAGATCATCCATGTAAAATACATGAGTTACCTCATGCTTTCGATTTCCAGGTTTGTCACAGAGGTACCCTTCGGAATGGCGAAGTGCGAGAGATAGTGGCAATAATGTGAGGCAAAAGAGGAGAGGGCTCATGGTGTCGCCCTGAAATACACCTCTCTGAAAGGTGATACTGTTAGTGATCACACGATATTTTCCAGATAAGATGGTAAATCTGGTTTTCCAAAGCGGCATTAATCTCTCTATGCATCTCACGATGTGTGGATGAACCTTCAAGCTTTCCAACAGACAGATAATAAGTCTATGGGAGGTTGAATCAAAAGCTTTTCGGTAATCTATCCAGGCCATCGATAGAGATCGTTGATAGGATGCTGCATCTTTACAGACACATCTGTCGATGAGCAGGTTCTCCCGACATCCTGCTACGCCTTTCTTCGAGCCACGTTGTTCATACATCTCTCGCCACACAGGTTCAATTGTCCGAAGAATCCTATCATTTAGGATGGCTGTGAAGATCTTATACAGTGTGTTCAGACAAGTTATTGGCCTGTAATTCTTAGGGTCAGCTAAGTTGCCCGTCTTAAGCAGGAGCACTGTGCGCCCTTCCACCAACCACTCCGGAATAGGCTCTTCCGACTTTAGATATGAGGTGAAAATTCGGGCAAGATGCTGGTGGGTTGAAGGAAACTTCTTCCACCAGAAGCTCTTGATACCATCTGGTCCCGGAGCGGGAAAGTTCTTCATGCCTTTTAATACGTTTTTCACCTCCTCGGTAGTGATAGGTGGGCATTCTTCCTCAGGTGTTATGAGGGCATTGCACAGCTCCTTGAAGCTATTTATGTTCTTTGAGTCTTCTTGAAGTGGATGCTGGACCTCGTAGACTTCTCTCCAAAATGCTTCGACCTCCTCTGGTTTGGGCGGATGGTCGACAGTAATTGGAGGGTCTTGGAAGAGTTTAGATGGATCAGATGAAAATTGTTGATTTTCTCTGACCCACCTCTCTCTCCGCTCTAGACTTCTCCTAGCGTTAGATAGTATTCGTATTCTGTCAACAATATGCTGTTTGTTGGTCATTAGCAGTGTTGCCGATGACCGGGAAATTTCCCGGTTTTCGGGTAATTTCGATATTGTCGGGAATATTTCGGGAAATCTACAAATTCCGGAACGAATCGGAACAATCCATTTAAATAATGTTTATTAAGTTCAATTGAATGTTTTAGAAAATGTTTCAAAAAGTAATCATCAATCATAATGAGAATCTTTCATTTGTCAGTTTCTTTTATTTTTGCTTTAGGCGAACTTTGGCATGTAGAATTTCACTGCCCAACCTTGACTGGGCAGGGTCGCTCTGCGTATCCAGCGATGAGTAGTGCAATTCTACATGCCAAAGTTGGGATCACTGGTTGATACTTGAGCACCTGCTTGTAAATAATATTTATTGGATAAAAAAGTTCAAAGCTATATTTTTATTTAATTGAAGCAGATTTTACATAATAAATTAATGAAAATTATATATAAAGATGGGTAAAAACTATGTTTTGCAATATGCTGATTCGACATGGTAAAAGAATTAAAATTATTCAATAAAAAATTTTAAAAACTATGCTGTTTGATAATTTCAACTGATTTTACAATAATAAACGAGATTCATTCAGTCAAAAATATTGTATACTATGTTATTTTGCAATTTAAGTTTATTTTACAGTTTTAAAATTTCCGGGAAATTTCCCGGGAAATTTTCAAATTTGTCCGGGTAAAATTCGTTCCGCAGCTAGAGTGCGCCGGAACATTGTGTGGCCCCACTGCAGCAACAGTGGTCATTAGCTTTGATTTGTTGATTGTGTGATGACGGATCCGCAGTTCGCGCGCGAACCGTCGAACCTTGGCAGTGAAGTTCCTGCCAGATGTTATGTAGTCAATCTCACACTGAATGCGGGACGCGTACTGTCTAGCCCAGCCTATCTTTGTGCTGAGTTGATGCATTCTTCTTTTGGTCTTATGATCAACCGTTGGTTTTGTTTTACGGCTTGCATCTGCCAAAGTTCTCGCTGCATTGTACACACCACAACTGATAGTCCAGAGGTCGGATTCTTCGGAAAAATCTCCACGTAGTTCATCATCCAATTCAGTCAGATCTTTGGGCTTGGGAGAAACCTGAATGTTGATGTTTCTCCGGGTCCTGAAGCATCGTTCTTCCTCTATTGGATGCCTGTTCGCGGTTGCTCTCAGTGTCGCTTCTCTTTCTCTGTTGCCGGCTTGTTCTGGATGCGGTTGAGTAGGCACTCCGCTTATATAACCCCTTTTCCTAAGGTTCTCGGCATGGTTTCGCAGATGTTGTTGCGAAAAGTCTGAGAGCTCTGGGTGTTTGTCGCACCACAGAGCATGCAGTCGTGCCATGTAACCTTCTCGTTCAGGGACCATACTGGCATCGTAGCACTCCAGCAGGCCGTCATTGAGTTGATGCGTCCACTTAAAAGTAACAAGATTCCGCCGGTCAATCGCATTGACTCCGTCTTGATTGGCTCCCCCAACTGTAGGGTAGTCGGCATTGTTGTCCGACCCTTTGTCGGGAGCCCTGCGCGTTCAATTGTTTTGAACCGCACTTACTACAATTATGTTTGGTGTTGTCATCATTGTTCTCACGAGCAGCTAGGGAAAGGGTTCGTCCATCCTTGTAGAGCCCCGCATGCAAGGATAAGGCTGTATACTCTGAGAGTCGCCGATTTCCCAGAATCACCGTTAGAGATACCTCACCCAGGTGACATTCAGCTTTCGGCACGGTTCTCACGCCTTCGCTTGGGGGTTATTCCTTCGGGACGATCCCTGGACAATTGTCCGCGACTGCTTATTAATTATTGTAACCATATTCAGCAGAAACCCTTGGTACAGGGACCCTCTATCCGCAACCCGAGGACGCGTTCGGAGGCTTTGTCATAAGCCCTTCGGTTCTATTCCAAAGGAATCAAAACCGAAACTATATAAAACTATATAAAAAATATATATATATATATATATATTAGGGGTTTGCGCCGACAGACTTTTGACTGGCGGCGGCGATTTGAGCAATTTTGATCGGTGGCGGGCAGCGCACTGGCGCTATGCCTTATTCGCTTCTCGGCGGCGGCGCGTGGCGGGTCGATGCACAGTGAGAAAAAAATTACTTTTTTGATTCGAAATGAACGAATATGACGAAGAAATGGCCATTTTTTCTGATTGACGTTCCCGGTGCTCGTCAATAACAGGAAAATTGTTGATATTGCCTATGTTTCATAGAGTAACATTAGTTAACGAAGTTCCAATATTATATTATGAACAAACCAATTTTTTATATCAAAATGATTTGTTGAAAGAATGCTTTCTACGGTTATCAACAATTTTACGTTTTTTTAAGTTCTATTGCAAGAAATTTAAATAAAAACATTATAATGATGAAGAAATTTCTTTTGAGAATTATTCTTGCGAATTTTATAAATAAATATAATAAACAAATGCATTATTCGGGCAGCTGTCAGCAGAAAGATTAGTTTTTTCACTGCCAGTCCTTTCAACTGGGAACTTCATAACAATTTGAGCAACACTAATGATTAGTTGATAAATTTCATGATTTTTTAAAACAAATTTTATAAACAAAATGCATTAATCAGGCATTTGTCGACAGAAAAATTCATATTCTTCGATGTTAGTTTCTTTAATCAGGTACTTTATTATAATTTCAGCAAAATTCATCATTTTTTTATCAATTTTATGATTCTTAAAACAAATTCATTAAAAACAAATTCATTAATGGGGCATCTGTCGACGGAAAAAATATTTCTTTTTCATTTCAGACTTTCCAATTGGGAGATTCATAATAAATTCAGCAACATTCATGAATAGTTGATAAATTTTATGATTTTTAAAACAAATGCATTATTCGGGTATCTGTCGATGGAGAAATTGTTTATTTTTTTTAGTCTTTTTAATTGGGAACTTAATGATAATTTCCTTAACACTCATACTTAGTTGATAAATTCTATGATGTTTTGAACAAATTTAATTAACATATGCATCATTTTGGTATTCATTAACAACAAAGTTTTTTTTTCAATCGTAGTCCTTTCAGTTTGAGTTTCCCACAATTTTTTCGTCGACAGATGCCCCAAGCATGCATTTTTTCATTGAATTTGTTTTAGAGAAAATCATGAGATTAACTACTTTGCTCGACTATTGCACTCCATACCGGCTCGATAGATGTTAATATCCTCTCTTTGAGGATGCCAGTGAATAAGTTGTGGCTGGTGTTCAAACAAGCTATGGGCCTGTAGTTCTTTGGACTTGACAAATCTCCGGTCTCAGGGACCAATACCGTACGTCCTTCCACTAGCCACTGCGGGACAGGTTGTTCTCCGTTTAAGAAAGAAGTAAATATACGAGCTAGATGTTGGTGCGTAGAAGTAAACTTCTTCTACCAAAATTTTTTGATTTTATCTGGCCCGGGCGCTGAAAAGTTCTTAGTTCTAGCGATAACTTTCTTCACTTCTTCAGCAGTACTTGTTGCACACTCTCCCTCTGGGCCTTGTATAACCATTGCCTTAGGCAGAAGTTAAGAAAGAGTGATATATCTGAAGCATCTTCATTTAGCTGATAAGTATCTCCATAACTTGCTCCGATGAGACTTGAATCTCTTCTCGATTAGGCAGATTTTTAACTGCACGTGACGTTTTATTGAACAGGCGAGAAGGATGAGTAGAAAAAATGGCATTTTCCTCAATCCACTTCACTCGCTATTCAAGGCGCTGTTCCGCTGTTGAAAAAGATCTTACTTTTGCGTCCAGTGCTGTTTGATGGTCTACAGTTTACACTTGTCTAACGTGTGATTTTCTTTCCTTAAGTTTTGAGCAAGTGCCCTAACGTTTGGAGTGAATTTTTCATTAGATGTTATGTAGCTAATCACATACTGAATATTTGATGCCTTCCGTCTGCTGTTTCAATTTTAAACTGAAGCTGTGCAATACGCTCCCGAGTCTTACTCAGGCGTATCGAAGTATCGTTACTTCTATTATCACTAATCAGAGAGACCGCCTTCTCGTAAGCTACCTAGTTCAGATTCCAGAGATTAATACCTTCGGGGAGCAAATCTGGGAGAGAAGTATTAGCTTCAGCTAATTTGTCCATCCTGAGAAAGAATTTTTGGTGGATAGATATCCTACTTCTCATGTTGGCATTATCGGCTGTCTGCAAAGGTGGTCTTGCTGGAACAGATGGTATGTTGGCTGAAGGATATTGCTGTCCTGTTTGCTGAGAAAGAGCTTCAAATCCATTTTTGCGCAAAAAGGATACCTTATCTCTTAAATACTAAGGCGTTCAATGAGCATTTCTGGGTGCGTATTGACCCAACGGTCATGTAGCCTCCGCATGAATCCTCTTCGCGCCGGTGAGCTATTCAAATGGATATTCTCGCGTTTGTCCAGAGCCATTGGCTGGTCGTCGCCTCGGTTCGGTCCTATAGCCACTCCCAACTGAACGGGCCATGGGGTCACCACATCCTATTATAAAAAAAATTAATGTCTGAGGCTTAGGATGGTTACAGCCCAATATGTCAAAGGCATTTTCGGTGAGAAATGGATTTTTTTTATTTTTTGAATAGTAGGCATGGGGCTGTCCTGGTACATATTATCAGTCAAGGACGCATTATTATAATGCAATCAAGTGATCTGATAAGAGCGTGTGCCTTGATATATCGGGCAAAGCCTGGGTTTTACCCCATCACTCAGGGACTAAGCTGCAGTCAAGTGCATGATGGGGGGACCTACAGCCTGAGGTGGGATCCGAACCACCAGAAGCTCGGTAAAGATACATAGAAAAATTTCAAGAGATACCGGCTCTAGGATCGATCCCCGGAACTCCAAGGTGAAGTCCGAGCGTCTAACCAACTGAGCCACCGAGGTTCTTAATATATTTTTTTTTCAATTTAAATTAGTTTATTTGTTTGATTCATTCTTCAACCCTTCAAGAACGTCAAGTTGATTATAATGTTTTTAAATTAATTAAAATTTTAAATTTTAATTAAGTTGATTAATTGATTTAATCGATTGTTCATCGATTAGTCGAATAATTAAAATTCATTAACTGAATTAATAGTTAAATTGAATTAATTTGGTATCATCACCTTCTTGTTCTAAAAAAAAATAATCCCTTATTGCAGACCTGAGAAGAGGGAATTATTACCTGAGAACACCTATCATCCTAGTTGCTCCTCACAAGAATCCGTACAAACGGAAGAAGTAGAGCTAGATGGCTGTGGAGGTGTGGGCATTGTGCCCAAAAAGTCCGCTGCCTGGCGGAAGGAAATGGGAGCTGAAGTACACCTACCACCTGGTCAAGCAAGACTTAAATCACCCAAGGAACTGCCCATCGAGCAAGGTTCCGGTATTCTTCAAAAGGCCACCAAGTGCGTGCCATTTGTGCACTGCTTCCCTGAATCAACTGAGGATAGGGCATCAGCAGGTTAAGGCATATGAGCCCACGGGGGAACTGCGATTTTCAGAGACCATAGGGGGCACATGGCGTCAAACGCTTAGCGAGATTTGTGAACCAGACGACGAGCCGCTCAATGTGTTCCTGAAGGCAGCGTTTTCAGCGGGTGTGAGCATTCTTGACCTGATGCCAACCTATCTTTCGCGATAAAAGTGTTAACCTGCGGATGTAATAAAGATGAACTCTCTGTTCCGTTAAGATTCTTTTTCTTATGATACCATTCATTCTTTCATATATTATTAATACTACTTTTTGAAAAACATGTACGTATATATGTGCATATATTTAGGAAGAGAGTGAATTAAACGACATTTTCAACAACAAAAAAAGGGCGGAGGGAATTAATTTTTTTTCATTATTTGAGTGTAAAAGTCCATTTTATCTTTAATAAAAGTCAAATCAGGAAAGGAAATTTGTTCACTCACTCCTCATATGCAATAAAGGTTATAAACCTTATTTAAGTAATTTAAGTATGTACATTAGTATTGAGGGTTTACACAATAACCTTAAGCATTTTGTTTAACGGAGCCATTCCTAAATCCCTTATGTGGAAATATAAAGGAATATGAGATAAATCAGTGAACATGTATGTGTATGAATGCTTATTAATTTAATATAGGAAAAAGAGTTTCAAAGAGATCCTGGAAATGGTTACTTGCCAAGTGTTATGGCTGATTAATTCAGCCTCAATTTAAATGACATGAAAAATAGTGTGTGTGCTTTGTATAAATAACACATCTATACAAAAAAAAAGTATGGTGATCTGGGTACGCGACATATGTTTTCCTATTGATTTTGACGCGCTGAACCCTAAGCTTGAAAAAACTTGAAAAAATTAGTATCTCCTGTTCAGGGGATAATGCATATCAATTCTTGTGTTTTTCGATGCACTGCATGCGAAACAGCTGTCACAATTGATTCCAAACGTTGTCCTTCAACACTTACCTCAAAAAAACTCAATAAAATGATATAAAATGGTGATATACTGCCTTGAAGGCTGATTTTTTTGAAAGCCTATATCAGTAAAGTATTATTCTTACAATTGACGTGACCTAACTTCAACTCACCTAACCCAACCTAAAATAATCTAACCTAACCTACTCTGGCCTTATATCAATCTTATCTGCCATCGCGATGACGGTAGTTTTGTCAAATAAAATGCTAAGTCCTGTTTCGATATGATGCTTGATTAGTGCTGATCACGTGAAATGTTCAAGCCTGACTTTACTCTCATGTTACTTCACATGTTGGCTCACCGCACTCCCGGTTTCTCCAATATAGGCTTTCCCACAAGAACAAAGGATTTTGTATACTCCCTGACCCGATGCTGATTCTAGGTTTCCTTATCCCTGCATCGTAAAACACTTTCTTTTTGTGTCTGCCATGATGGCATGCACGCCGTTTACCTACAGACTCAGTCACTCAGCCAGTATGGATCCGTAGCCCACCGTCACCACGTGGAGGTGCCCTGGTTACCTGCACAAGCGAAAAACGCTAAAGGGGTTGGCGATGCTGGCTGGGTCCCTAGGTAAACGGCGTTCATGCCGTCATGGCAGGCACCGAAAGAAAGTGTTTTACGATGCAGGGATTAGGAACCCCAGTATCGGCGTTAGGTCAGGGAGTATATAAAATCCCTTGTTCAGATGGAAAAGTTCATATTGGAGAAGCCGGGAGGGCGGTGAGCCAAGGCGTGAAGGAATACGAGAGTAAAGTCAGGCTTAAACATTTGACACAATTAGCCCTAGCAGAGCATCATATCGAAACAGGAAATAGCATTTTATTTGACAAAACTACCGACATTGCGATGGAAGATAAATGTTATATAAGGCCAGGTTAGGTGAAGTTAGGTGAGTTTAGGTTAGGTTAGGTTAGTGTTGGAGGACAATTTGTAAGGTCAATTCTGAAAGCTAATTCGCATTAAGTGCATCGAAAAACATAAGAATTGTATGTTGCGTCCCCAGATCATGACACTTTTTTTTGTGTCTGTGTAATCAATGGATCCGAAATCGTGCAATGGGGCACACTTAAGCTCCGAACCGTTCTTATATTGACAAGTGGAAATATTTATGATAGATAAGGCGGTTAAAATAAACATATGAGTCACCATTGCTCCACTCGATAAATGGACTACGCCTTCATGCCTTCCGCGGGATACATAGATACATATATTTATATTCCAATTACCATTCAAGATATTATGATATAAAACAGTCAATGAAAATAACAGGGTTAAGAATTATTAATGAAAAAAGTTATTCTATAATGAACAGCTCTTCGAAATGCAGGGGAAGGCGTAGCGTCATGCGACTCATTCGGAAATTTGATGACGCTATCTTGTGTTGGGTATGGTATGATCTCAATGATGTGAATCAAAAAAATCTGATTTTCATTATCCACATTGTGTAACTAAACGGCACACCCCTTCTCTTTCTTTCTTTCTTTCTAATAGTAAAGAAAGGAAGGTTATGAATATATGTGCAAGCACGGGAAAAAGCCAGGTTTATCCCGGAACTTATCTAACAAACTTGTACCCCTCTTTTAATATTTTGTCCACATTGAACTTAGAAAAACTGCGTAAATATCAATCGTGAGATAGTGAAATACTTAATTATTTCGCGAAAGGGATAACTTGAATGCCAATGCAATAACAACTAATTCAAATCATGTTAGCTCCGGAAAGCATTTTATTTGATCCATTGGTGATTTTTTCAGACACGCACAGTCAGCCTTTTCAACTTTGCCAAGTGTACAAAGAACTACACTATATAGTAATTATAATTTATTCGTCAAATGGAACCTCTCAATTTACCATTTATCGTGCTAACTTAGTCTCAAATTCTGATTCTAATGCAGAATCCAATTAGAAGCTCTTTGGCTGAATTTAGATTGATCTCCGAAAGTGAATGAAAGGACATCACTTGCGTCATAAACTGCGACCCAAGGCAGATTTATGTGTGAACATCTTCAGTAAAAGTTCAATGAAACTGAAATCTCACATAAAGCAAATAATAACTCACACACATGTAGGAGTATACAAATTTATTTTCTCTTATATGTAATGTTATGTAAAAGATTCTGGGCATCTATTTTCCAATAGGTTACACAAGCACCCTAGTTTTAATAATAATAAACTGTAGATTTTCTCTCAATTATTGCATGAAAGGTGATGAAAGTACCCATTTCATGGGCATAAATGAATCTATTAGGTGTTCATTTTATTAGAAGTTATTCGAAAAAACGTCAAATGTTAATGTTTCCGGAAACTATCAATAAATTCGGAAATAACTATTTTTTATTGTTTTTGGTCTAATTTTGAAGATAATTTTCTGAGCGTAAATGTTTTATTCACGAAATTTCAAAATGCAATTTTGAACACGCAAACAATTAGGAATTAATTTAAAGCGTTTAAGATTAAACATTTAAGGAAATGTTAGTTCGATCAACTGTAGATATAAATTAAGTATTTATTTTGAAAATTGAACTGTAGTTCGAGTATTAACAAATAATAAAATTGATTTTATAAGACGATTCTGAATCTGCTCATAATTAAATAATTTAGGAACTTTTACGTTAAAAAATTAACTATTTCAATTGAAATCCTTAGTAATTGCAGAAATGCATGTTCGATTGAAAGCTCAAAATCTTTTTTCAGTTTTCGAAAAAATTTTAATTAATATATCCATCGTTAAATGCTTTTATTCAACTTCAAGTTATATTTAAATATTGTTGTATTCTAACATATTCTATTTTTCAAGCATTCACTTTGAAAATTTTTAATTAAAAAAAATTTTGTGTCAATATTTAACAATATTTGACTGTTTATTCAAAATTAGAAATTATAAATCAAATATTCAAAAATAAACTAAATTAAATTGAATTATTTAAAATAAAATAAACCTCGAATCGTTCGAATGTCAGTGTGCTGGATTCAAACTTTAAATTTTTAATTGTTCCATTTTTTTAATTTTTAATTTGTAAATTACATTCTTCAATTTAGATTTCTCAAGATACAACTTATAATCGCTAAATTTTATGTTCTAAGTCAAAATTGTTTGAAAATAATATAATTTTGAGCACTTGCAAATTTCTTGTTTGATCGTTCAAACTATTTTAGTTCCTAAAACGCAGTCTCATCCAGGTCTGCTGGGTCAACATTTGTTCATAAAATACTGTTGCGGGTCGATGTGTTTTCTCTGAAAGGACTCTGGACATGCTTTGAGGTTCGCTACGTCTGTTATAATATATTAAAAATAAGAAAGTCACACGATCCAATGTGAATAAGGACAAGTAGTAGGCTAGTAAAAGGGAGGAGGTGGAAGCAGGGCTGGGATGAATGTTGGTAAGAACAAGAAGGTAATGTTTGGGAATGTCAGACCCTTCGGGGGGGGGGGGGGGACCTGGACAGAACAGGAAGGTTTGAAAGAGATCCTTCTAGGAAGAAGCGACCTACTAGGACTGAAAGTTAGGGAATAGGAATGTACTATTCGGGAATGTCAGATCCTTCCAGGTGGGGGGGATGACTTAGACAGGATGGGAAGGGATGGGAGAGATCTTTCTATGAAGAAGCGACCTGCCAAAAGATGAAAGTTAGGGGAACAGGGATATACTGTTCGGAGTTTTCAGATCCTTCCGCAGGGGGGTGGGGGACCTAGACAGGATAGGATGGTATGAGAGAGATCCTTCTATGAAGAAGCGACCTACCAGGGATGAAGGTTGTAAGCATAAAGGAAACTCTGGTTTATGGGCACTTACAGGACTTGAAGTATGCATTTCGGGCTGACAGATCGGTGCGGTTTCCTGCAGTCGGCTGCCCATGGTGGCTGCCGTGTCCTAAGAGATGGTGATGAAAGGAAAATAGCGAGGCCTTTTCCTGGCTTTAACTTAGAGTCTTCTTTATTTAATAGTTCCTGTTAATAGATTGCTGTTTTCACTAGAATGCAGGGTGCACAGTCTGCCCCTTTTTTTTTTAGTTTCCCTTTTTTTCTTGAAATTCCCCTTTTTTCCCCTTGTCTCTTCAAATATACGATATTTGAAATTGTACTCTGTATTGAATAATAATTAAATCAATTATAGCATTCAGATAAATTATTTATGAATATATAAGGTACACGTTTCAAGTGCAGACCATTAAAAATAAATACTCTTCACAAAAATTGGAAGATGAAACATTTTAAAGCAAATTGAAAATGTGAAAACTGGAGACAGAAGTTTTTTCTTTAAGCTTGTAATGTGTCCCCTAAGGGTTTACATTTTTCTTGTATCTCTTCCCTATTCCTTTACACAAACTCCCACGCACTTACTTGGTGGTGGGAGGGGGACCTAAAGTTCAAGGTGGGTTCCGAACCACCAAGAGCAACAGCCTTAAGTACTTAGAGAACCTTTTTCTCTAGAGGTACCGGTCCCACGACTCTCCGGAGATTAACAACTCCCTTGCTAGGCTAGTGTTCACCGCATGTGCCACCGAGGCTCTTCCAGAGTGCGAGGCGGGAATCGAACCCGCAAGCCGACGGGGTGGGTCCAAAGCCTACGCCTTAACCCCCACAACCATCGTCCCACTTGGAGACAGAAGTTATTATCCAATATAAAATTGTTACAGTTACAAAGTATACATTACTTTTCCAACAAGTATTAGAAGATTAACACATTTTAGTAGAAATGTACAAAGTTAAATACTCAATTGAAAAATTGAATATTCCAAATTCATCAGCTGCAACTTTGAATGTTCTAACTTGAGCAATTTGTAATTTTTTTTAATCTTCACTTGAAAATTTAACTATTGTTGAAACTTCTTTTTTTTCGTTGAAAATATTTTTTTTTCTAACTCACAATTGCACCATTCCATTTGTGTTTGAAAATTGATTTTTTTAGTCGAAAATTCAACTATTTTGTTGCATGTTCAAATTTCGTTCAAAAATTATATTTTTTGGCGAAAAGTTGGTTAAAAATTTAACTATTGGTTGAAAATATATTTATTTTGTTTAAAAGCTGTATTTTGGATTGAAAATCAAACTGGTTTTTTCATTTGAGAATTAGTTTTTTTTAATGAAAATGTAGCAATTCCATTTTTGGTTCAAATTTGATCTTTTTTATTTTGAAAATTCAAATATTTGGTTAAAAAGAAAAATTTCTGTGATTTGTAAAAAATTCGTCCTTTCGTCATTTTTCAGTTAAAAATTCATCATTTCAGTTAAAGTTTTGTTTGTTTGATAAAAACTAGGTTTTTTAACTAAAGATTTTAATGTTTAGTCGAAAATTAACTTTTTAATTGCGAATTCATATTTTTGTGTTGAAAAATCAACTGCCTTGTAGAAAATTCTTCTTTGAGGCTTCAACATTTAACAATTTGGGCGAAAATTCAGTTTTGTCAATTGAAATATAATTTTTCGAAACGATAATGTAACTATTCGATTTTTTGTTAAAAATTGATGTTCTTAATTCAACAATTGAACTAATTTGTTCAAAACTTATCTTATTTTTATTTTGGCTTTTCGGAAAAAAAATTTTGTCGTGGGTTAGGATTTTTGAGATTTTCTATATTTTTTGCGATTTTGGAACTTTATAAACACCACGAATCGCAAGCTGAACATAATGAGGCTGAGTATCCAGAGGTTGAGCATTCTGAGGTTGAGTATGCTGAGCGTTTTGAGGCTGAGTATCCAGGAATTGAGCCTGCTGGATCTGACCATTTGGAGGTTGGACATGCTGAGCGTAGCGAGGCTGAGCATATTGAGTCTAAGCAGGCAGAAGCTGAACATAATGAGGCTGCACATACTGGGGCTGGACAGGCGGATGCTGAGCATAATGAGGCTGATCTGTCGGTAGATCCTACTGGACATTCACTTCTGGACTTGCAGTTTGATTGCCCGCTGGGTTTCCCGAAGATTGACAGCCAGCACACCCTGCTGGAGGGCAACTTGAATCGCAGGTTGATTAGCATCCGGATCCGCTGGTAGATTCTGTTGGACAGTTACTGCTGGAACCGCAAGTTGATCTCCCGCTGGATGTCCCAGGAGATTTGTAGCTGATAATCCCAGTTAATTAACAACCGCATTTGCAAGAGGATTTGTAGACGAACTTGCGAGCTGATCTGCAAGTGGATTTGTAGTTTGAACGTCATCTGAATTCCGGGATTGCTCGGGTGGTGATCCAAGTTGGTAAGTGCGCACCTCCTCGGCTCGTGAAGGAGTTTCACGTCGATTCTCCATGTTGCCCTGGTCACCTTGTATAGCATCAATTCCAGGTATCGGAATATCAGGCGCCACCTGGTGTTTATTTTCACTCCCGGCAGTGGAAGGTAATGAGATGATCGCAATGACTCGATTCCTCGATTCTTCCGAATTGGAGTACGAGACGCCATTGATGAAAAGGGTGTCAAATAATTGCACGTGGCTAGTCAGTAGGAGGTTCATGGTATTATCCAATACAAAACCTTTTACTTTTAAGTGAAAGGGGCCCCACGTTGAGCGCCAAAAAATTGGGCACGATCCAATGTGAATAAGGACAATTAGTAGGTTAGTAAAAGGGAGGAGGTGGAAGCGGGGCTGGTATGAATGTTGGTAGGAACAAGAAGGTAATGTTCGGGAATGTCAGGTCCTTCCAGGGGGGGGGGGGGGGGGAGTGACCTAGACAAGAGAGGAATAGATAAAGGAGATCCTTCTATGAAGATGCGACCTACCAGGGATGAAGATTATAAGCATAGGAAAAGTAAAGGAAAATCTGGTTTATGGGCACTTACGTGACTCGAAGTATGCGTTCCGGGCTGACATGTAAGGTCGATGCGGTTTCCTCCAGTCAGCTGTCCATTGTGCCGTACTTATATTACGCATCTACATTTAGAATCAGGTCAATTATATTTCATGAAGAAGAATAATAAAAATTGAAATTTCATTATGAAAAATTCATTATTGTGACACTTATCATTATTATAAAACATCTAAGTGCACAAAAATTATAGGAAAAATATTGAAAATTGTTTCTTCTTTTCAAATTAGGCACAGCATATTTTCTTTCTGTTTGTAAATGATTTACAATTATTTTAAGAATTTTTAGAGAAGTTGTAGGCTCCGGAAGCTTCGATCATGGTTCCTTAAAGAAACCAATCCCAAAGCTACTGGAACGTGTGCGTCATCCGCTTCTGCTCCTTCTGTCCTAGAAGGTAAGCAAGAGCGGAAAAATCACGCGTGATAACATCGGGCAACACTGTTCCTTGGAGTCAGGTCTCTAGCCGCGGATGACCTTACGCGGCAGACAAGACAGTTGTAGATGAAGGTTTCACCTCTGGATACTTTTTTAGAGCTATCAATCTTTGTGGAATTTAAGAGGAACAGTGTTGACGGACCAGATTTAGTGATCCCAGGAGAACAGCCTTTTGCACCCGGTTCGTGATGAAATGAGCCTGACGCTGGCAAGCCGGAATCCTGTTGAGTTGGCTGATAAATGAAGCTTTCATACCTCCAAGACAGCCGAGTATGAGAATTATAAGATGGACTTTGTAGCCTTGATACAGCCTACTCAGCTCGAAAATAAGTGCTTGATATTTCTCCCGTTTTTCTCCCTCCTTTGCCGTGATATTACCATCGGCTGGTGCCGAGAATTCAATCACGTAAATGATCTTGTTCTTCAGATCTTGGAGGACAATGTCAGGCTTCGTAGCACTGATACGTTGAGTGGTGGAGAATGAGAAATTCCAGTAGATCTTGCACTGATCATTCTCCACAACGGACTCGAGTTCCCCCTGGGCGTATGGCAAGACGGGCAATAGATCAACACCATAGAAATGCCTAAGATGGTGGTATAACACTTTTAGAGCTGCATTGTGTCTCTCTATGTACGCTTAGCGTGCATATTTAGAGCATCCACTGAGAACATGTCCAAGTGTTTCTGTCTCTTGCTTGCACGCTCGGCAGTTCGTATCGCGTACAGTTACATTCATTATGCGCTCGCGGTAAACTAAGGTGTCTATGACGCCGTCTGGACAGGCAAAAAGAAATCCATCGGTCTTACCATGAAGGGGTTTGTCAGCATGTTCTCTTAGTAGGAGCGTATGTCCTGCTTCCTGTATACGACTTTTGAGCACCAGAGGTCTTATTGATGCTAGGCCATGTGTAGTGTCACGGGATGATGTAGTTTCTAGTCTTCCTTGGTGTAGATGGACGCAAGCACACTTGTCCAGTCTGAGGCTCATGCCAATTGCTTTAGAATACCTATTTACCGCATCTACAAGGATGTTAAGGTCCTTTTTTGAGGAAGCAAAGAGTTTAGGTCGTCCATGTATAAAAGGTGGTTGACCTTATATTCTCTTCTGTTCAGCGTGCCACATAGGTATCCAGAGCTTTTGTCTCGGAGCACAATAGATAGAGGCAAGAGGGAGATGCAGAAAAGTATCGGACTTAGAGAATCTCCTTGAAAGACCCCCCTCTTATATGTGACAAAGCTTGTAGTCACTTGTCTTTTATCAGATGTTATGAGAAATATTGTCCTTCACAAGAGCATAAGCTCTTTTATGCATCTCACTATTTTTGGATGCACCTCCATGCACTCAAGGAGCTTAATAAGTAGCTCATGGTTCGTGTTATCGAATTCCTTACGGTAATCAATCCAAGCCATGGACAGATTGCGTCGATACCTGATCGAGTCCTGGGTAATAAACCTGTCTATTAACTCCATACCGGCTCGATGGATGTTAATATCCTCTCTTTGAGGATGCCAGTGAATAGCTTGTAGCTGGTGATTAAACAAGCTATGGGCCTTGTAACCTTTGCCTTTGGCAAAAGTTACGAAAGAGTGATATATTGGAAGCGTCTTCATTTAGCTGATAAGTATCTCCATATACTTGCTCCCAGAAGACTTGAATCTCTTCTCGACTAGGCGGATTTTTAACTACACATGACGCTTTATTGAACAGACGGGAAGGATTAGTAGAAAAGTTGGAATTTTCCTGAATCCACTTGACCCGCCGTTCAAGGCGCTGTTTCGCTGTTGAAAGAGATCTTATTTTATGCGTCCAGTGCTGCTTGATGGTCGACAGTTTACACTTGTTCAGCGTGTGATTTGCTTTCCTCAAGTTTCGAGCAGTTGCCCTAACTTTTGGAGTGAACTTTTTATTTTATGTTATGTAGCTAATCACACACTGAACATTTGATGCATGCCGTCTCGCCGTTTCAATTTTGAACTGAAGCTGTGCAATACGCTCGCGTGTCTTACTGAGACGTACCGAAGTATCGTTACTTCTATCGTCGCTAAGCAGGGAGACCGCCTTCTCGTAAACTACACAGTGCAGATTCCAAAGATTAACATCTTCGGGGAGAAAATCGCGAAGAGCAGTATTAGCTTCGGCTAATTTGTCCATCCTGATGAAGACTTTTTGGTGGATAGATCTCCTACTTCTCATGTTGGCATTATTGGCTATCTGCAAAGGTGGTCTTGCTGGAACGGGTGGAATGTTCCCTGGAGGATGTTGCTCCTCTTCCTGTTGATAAAGAGCTTCATATCCGTTTTTTCGCAAGAAGGATACCTGATCTCTTAAATACTGAGGCGTTTTATGAGCATATTCCGGGTGCATATTGCCCCAATGGTCATGTAGCCTCTTCATGAATCCTCTCCGCGCCGGTGAGCTTCTTTGCCAACAGGTAAGAAGGTCCCTCCTGAGTTGGTCCGACCATTTAAATCGATGTTCTCGCGTTTGTCCGGGGCCACTGCCTGGTCGTCACCTCGGTTCGTTCCTATTGCCACTCCCAACTGAACCATGGCCTCCAGCCGAGAGAGGCCTATTGTGGGTTGCACTGCACGATACTTGTGTCGTAACCGCATAATTCGTTGCATTGGGGAGTTAGGCCAAAGCAACGCGGCTGACTGCAAGAGCCGGAGCTCTCGGGCGATGGGGTCGAAACATCCCTACGCCAACTACGCCAACCAAGAATTACTATTATTATTATTATTCGAGAGAGAGAGAGAGAAAGAGAGACTCAAGGGCTCCTCTCGGTGGGTAAAGAGAAGCAAAATTCCAGTCTGCGACATAAGACACAACGCGTGTGTCAGAGGCTTGCGTTACACTTTCCAGCCATGATTTCATTCAATTCAGACGCGACTCCCCATATCATGGTCTGAGATGTTTACACATCAATGATAATAAACTGAATTAAATACTGCATTTCAAGTCTGCCGTGAACGCGCGCGTTCGAAAAATAAATACCACCTTATGAATCATTGTGTACGGAAGGATTACATGTTTTTGCGGATAACGAGGAATATTGCGAATTATCAGCGACGCGAAAATATTGTGACCTCTGCTGTTTCAAGGAACCTGGTGTTAAAATAAAACAAACATTTTACCCATAATTTTCAAGATAACAGTAATAAGGATTTTCAAGACTGCAGCGACCTTGTTGATCGCAACAGACGGATGGGATAGCAGACTATCAAAGAACAGACACTTGAGATGCTCCTCTCTCTTTACATATAGACCTTTTCATTTAAGAGCGGAAGTTCAGGCGCCGCCATGATACTGAGCAAGCATTTAAAGGTCTCGGACATATTTTCGTGAAAATGTATACTGTGATACAAATTTTAATGTAAAATTGAATGAAAAAGATGTACCAGATGCTGAATCACAGCATAAAATGGTGGACGAAAACACTATTTGCCAGTTGAAAAGGTGGTTGAAGTGCAGAAGACAATGCACCAAAGAGAAAAAGCAGGAACTCGTTGACTAGTATGTAGAATGCAGGTCATGTTTACTTCTTGTATAGTCACATATTTGGAATAGTAGAAAATTAGCATTTTACATACAATTGAAGTTATCTGTAATGCAAAAATATATATAAAAAACGTTAATAAAGCATTTTAAAAGAAAGTATGTTGAAAATGAACTAATAGCTGTCATTATAAGCGGATAGTCAGATTTGAAATGCAAGTGATTTAATTTTGAATTTCATCTATGACTTATTCATAAATAAATCAATATTTAATTTCATGAAAATAATAATGAATGTGTTGAATTATTAAATTTATCTCGAACATTTCAGTTTCAGTTCAGTTGGATCAGTATGTGGCTGGAAGTGAATGGTTAAAAATAAAAAGCATACAGAGAAATAGCATCTCAAACAATTTCACTACTGTACCTAGTTTTCCAGAGGGAAACTTGTTGCCTTTTCCTTCAAGCATGATTCCGAGCATTTTAAACGATTAGCGTTTTTTGAAGTATATTGTTTCTTTGTGTACGATTAAAAACAATGAAGACAAGAAAGAAAATGAGAGCAGCAATGAGAACGAAAATTATAAATATTTTAGCACCAGGAAACCACCGAGAAGAGCTGAGCAGTACTTCAAACGTAGCCATGTTATTAATCTTGAAAACTGTACGAGAGGTGTATATTCCTGTCTTCAATATACAGTATTAGCCTTATTGAAAATTGACTCTCGGTACAAGGTACGAAGAGTGCTTAGCTGGGGATAATGCAATAGACTAGGGAAGTGATTCGTGCTCAATGCCGGTGCAAAACGTCAGCCATGGGACGATATTTTCATGTCATGGCTATTTGATATGATTTACTTGATTTTATGCAAGCTTGTGAAAAGGAGAACGTAGCTGCCACAGGTAGATTTTGTTCCTGGAATGAAGGTCCTACGGAAAAAAGTTCTGTTCTAGCCGGAGAGAAACAGTACAGTTGCAAGATACGGCAAGCCATGAGACCGCGGTTTGATCCACGTTTACCAGAAAATATTTCCAATTAGAAGGAATCCGCGAATAAAATTGGGACATTTTTGACTGAATTGCAAATTTTTTAATTTGAAACACAGTCAAAGTGCTACTCTTCTTGTGCATGGAAGTTACTTTTGAAACCGGCATACGAGGATCAAGACCTAACTGCTGACAGATATCAGATCTTATTTGAACCAGTGAAACAGTTACGACATGCTCTTGAATTTGGTGCGATTGGGCCAAAAAAAATCGAACGTGGAGTCGTTCATTTTACCAGAGACGAGTTCTGCATTTGTGGCACCATTTGTGGCACGATCAGATGATTGATTTTGTTAGCGCTTTAAATTACGGGAGAGAGAATGAAAAAAACATTGCAAGAGTATATGTCTAGAAGTGAAGATTTTGGATTCGATGTTGAAACCACAGGATTGTGAGTGAACTCCAATTTCTCAGTATTAGGAGCATCGCCAGATTCACTTTTATATGATCCTAATAAGGATTATTATCCATTTGGATTGCTGGAGATTAAATTCTAAAGGTTCTTGAAAAGCTCAAACCTGTAGAGATATTGAAATTGAAGTTCAATATCGAAATCGTTTTCACTTATGAGTTTTTTCCAAAAATGAAAATGTTCAGTTTCAATGCTATTTTTGCGATTAAAACGAAAATCACGCGTCTAATCGCAAAATAACGTAAATATCGTTGACACTTGTGAGGTTTTTTCCAAAAATGAAAATTTTCAGATGCGATTCTTTTTTTTTGCGATTAAAATGAAAACTGCGCGTTTAATCGCAAAATATCGTAAATATTGTTGTCACTTGTGAGGTTTTTTCCAAAAATGCAAATTTTCAATTCCAATGCTGTTTTTGCGATTCGAACTAAAACTACGCGGCTAATCGCAAAATAACGTAAACATCGTTGTCACTTGTGATGTTTTTTCCAAAAATTAAAATTTTCAGCTTCAATGCTATTTTTGCGATTAAAACGAAAATCACGCATCTAATCGCAAAATAACGTAAATATCGTTGTCTCTTTTGGGTTTTTTTTCCAAAAATTACAATTTTTAGTTCTAATGCTATTTTTGCGATTAAATCGAAAACTACGCGTCTCGTCGCAAAAGAACGTGCATATCGTTGCCATTTGTGAGGTTTTTTCCAAGAATTAAAATTTTCAGTTTCAATCTTTTTTTGCGATTAAATCGCAAACTACGCGTCTGATCGCCAAATGACGTAAATATCGTTGTCACTTGTGAGGGTTTTTCCAAAAATGAAAATATTCAGTTTCAATGCTATTTTTGCAATTAAATCAAAAACTACACATCTAATTGCAAAATAACGTAAATATTGTTGTCACTTGTGAGGTTTTTTCCAAAAATAAAAATTTTCAGTTTTATTGTTATTGTAGTTATTAAAGCCTATAGCGTTTTTTCAACTTTCGAAAAAATTTTCATCTTACAAAATTTTTTCCTCAGAAAATCTTTCCATCGAATTTTGCATTGTTATTGTTGTTATTAAAGCATATAGCGTTTTTTCAATTTTCTAAAAAATTCTCTCCTTACAAAACTTTTTCCTCAGAAAATTTTTTCATCGAATTTTGCATTGGTATTGTTGTTATTAAAGCCAATAGCGTTTTTTCAATTTTCGAAAAAATGTTCTCACAAAATTTTTTCCTCAGAAAATTTTTTCATCGACTTTTGCATTGTTATTGTTGTTATTAAAGCCTATAGCGTTTTTTCAATTCTCGAAGAAATTTTCTCCTTACAAACTTTTTTCCTCAGAAAATTTTTTCATTGAATTTTGCATCGTAATTGTTGTTATTAAAACCGATAGCGTCTTTTCAATTTTCGAAAAAATTTTCTTCTCACAACATTTTTTTCACAGAAAATTTTTTCATCGAATTTCGCATTTTTATTCTTGTTATTAAAGCCTATAGCGTTTTTCAAATTTTCGAAAAAATTCTCTATTTATAAAATTTTTTCCCCAGAGAATTTTTCCATCGAATTTTGCATTGCTATTGTTGTTATTAGAGCCTGTAGCGTGTTTTCAATTTTCGAAAAAATTTTCTCCTTACAAAATTTTCTCCTCAGAAAATCTTCCATTGAATTTTGTATTGTTATTATTGTTATTAAAACAGATAGCGTTTTTTCAATTTTCGAAAAAATTTTCTCCTTACAAAATTTTCTCCTTGCAAAATTTTCTCCTCACAAAATTTCTTCCTCAGAAAATTTTTTCATGGAATTTTGCATTCTTATTATTGGGTGACGGACAACTGGGCACGGAGCAACTGTGCACGCGCCCAGCTGTGCACGTCAGTGGCCACTGGTACAACTGTGCACGTTGTTGGCCACAGGCACAACTGTACACCGGGACATCTGTGCACGCGCCAAATTTGGCGTGCACAGATGGGACACTCCCAACTGTGCACGTCGAAATGTCGACATGCACAGATAGTACCCTAGAAACAATTAACGTGCACAGATGGGAGACTCCCATATGTGCACGTCGAAATGTCAACGTGCACAGATGGTACCCTAGCAACGGTTAACGTGCACAGATGGGAGACTCCCAACTGTGCACGTGCACAGATGGCACCCTACGAACGGTTCACGTGCACAGATAGGAGACTCTCAACTGGGCACGTGCAAAGATGGGAGTCTCCCAACTGTACATGTGCAAAGATGGGAGACTCCCAACTGTGCACGTCTCAATTGATACGATCATATTATTGACTTACAAGTCCACATGCACAGATGAAAGACTCCTGACATTGCACGACTTAATTAATGCAGTCAGATTTTTCACTTAGAAGTATTAAAATCATCAATTTCACT
This sequence comes from Andricus quercusramuli, assembly GCA_932178445.1. NCBI lineage: Eukaryota > Metazoa > Arthropoda > Insecta > Hymenoptera > Cynipidae > Andricus > Andricus quercusramuli. The sequence goes on along the minus strand of CAKNXH010059715.1, from coordinate 14,287 downwards.
TAAAATGTGTACGGATGGTACCCTCCCAACTGTGCACGTTTCGATTGATAAAATCATATGTCATCCAAAAGTGCACGTTCGCAGATTGTACCTTCCCAACTTGCGCGCCTCGATTGATACTATAATTTTTCGAATAACAGTTCACGTGCACATATGGCACTCTCCCACCTGCGCAAATCCCAATTATTACGATGAGAATTGATATGCGCACAGTTGTGAGTCTCCTATATGAAGGGTCCGCGGTCTAAACATGTTAACTGGCATTTTTTTCGAAATCTACTTTTTTGCACTTCATTGCAGTTTTTTAATATGCTGCCAGTATCCTTCTGGCCGCATGTCGAAATTATTATTTTTTTTTTTTAATTTATAAAAAACGCGTTTCGGTATCTGCAGCACTGGTCCGCGGTCTAAACCTGTTAACTACTTATGGCGGCTTAAAAGAATTTATGTTTTCAATTCGTTTCGCTAAGCTAACTCGTATAAAAAGACTGAGGGGACCGTGTGACTGGGTGTTTTTCATAGTGTGTGAACGTGTGAATCGAGTTTTGGAGCTCTATTGACGTCACGTTTGCCAGTGTCGCCTATACGTTGCCTCGAAAGTACACACACGATTGCCGCGCAATTGTTTACAAGCGATCGTAAACAGTGGTAAATAACTTTTTCAATTCATACAACTAGTTTACATTTTCAGCGCACCCGAAGCGCGCTCCTGCAGATAACAGGCTAAGACCGTGGGACCCTCTTGCAGATAACATACTTACAGATTCAAACCACTGTAAAAAGTTTAATTTCAACAGAATTGTTATAAATCTTATGTATATTATTGGTATTGCGCTCTTCAACAAAATGAAAACGTTTTTCCGTCGCTGTATAAAATTTATAAAATGTCAGTTAACAGCTTCAGACCGCGGGCTCTTCATATGTGCACGCGGACTTGTATGTTAAGCATGCTATCTTTTTAATTGATACGTGCACAGTTCGGGGGGTACCATCTGGGTACGTGTACATACAAAAGTGTCTAATCCTACTAATTGATGCGTGCACAGTTGGGAGTCTCCAATCTTTGCACGTGTACAGTTGGGAGTCTCCCATCTGTGCACGTGCATAGTTGGGAATATCCTATCTGTGCACGTGGACCTGCAACTTTCAAATCGAATCGTATTATTTTACACCTGCACAGTTGGGACACTCCCAACTGTGCACGTCGAAATGTCGACGTGCAGAGATGGTACCCTCGAAACAGTTAACGTGCACAGATGGGAGCCTCCCAACTGTGCACGTCAAAATTTAGACGTGCACAGATGGTACCCCTCGAACAGTTCACGTGCAGAGATGGGAGACTCCCAACTGTGCACGTAGAAAAGTAGGCGTGCACAGATGGCCTGTGTACAGTTGTGCCTGTGGCCAATAACGTGCACAGTTGTATCAGTGGCCACCGACGTGCACAGATGGGCTCGTGCACAGTTGCTCCGTGCAAAGTTGTACCCTTCCCGTTATTATTGTTATTAAAGCCTATAGCGTTTTTTCAATTTTCATCGAAAAATTTTTTCATGGAATTTTGCATTATTATTCTTGTTAATAAAGCCACTAGCGTTCTTTCAATTTTCGAAAAAATTTTCTCCTTAGGGATCGTCCATAAATTACGTAAGACGTTTTTCTTTTATTTAAATCAAGACGAGAATAAAATTGCTGTGAAATTGAGAAAGACACAACGATATAAACAAAAGAAAAACGTCTTACGTAATATATGGACGATCCCTTACATAATTTTCTCCTTGCAAAATTTTTTCCTCGGAAAATTTTTCAATCGAATTTTGCATTGGTATTGTTGTTATTAAAGCCTATAGCGCGTTTTCAATTTTCGAAAAAATTTTCTCCTTCCAAAATTTTTTCATCGTATTTTGCATTGTTATTGTTGTTATTAAAGCCTATAGCGTTTTTTCAATTTTCTAAAAAATTCTCTCCTTACAAAACTTTTTCCTCAGAAAATTTTTTCATCGAATTTTGCATTGGTATTGTTGTTATTAAAGCCAATAGCGTTTTTTCAATTTTCTAAAAAAAATTTCTCCTTACAAAATTTTTTCCTCAGAAAATTTTTTCATGGAATTTTGCATTGTTATTGTTGTTATTCAAGCCTTTAGCGTTTCTTCAATTTTCGAAGAAATTTTCTCCTCACAAAATTCTATCCTCAGAAAATGTTTTTTCGAATGTAGCATTGTTATTGTTGTTATTAAAGCCTATAGCGTTTTTTCAATTTTCAAAAAAAATTTCTTACAAAATTTTTTCATCAGAAAATTTTTTCATCGAATTTTGCATTGTTATTGTTGTTATTAAATCTTTTTCTCAATTTTCGAGAGAATTTTCTCCTCACAAAATTTTTTCCTCAGAAATTTTTTCATCGAATTTTGCATTGTTATTGTTGTTATTAAAGCATTTTTTCAATTTTCGAAACAATTTTCTCCTTACACAATTTTTTCCTCAGAAAACTTTTTTATAGAATTTTGCATTGTTATTGTTGTTATTAAAGCCTATAGCGTTTTTTCAATTTTCGAAAAAATTCTCTTCTTACAAAATTTTGTCATGGAATTTTGCATTGTTATTGTTGCTATTAAAGCCTATACCTTTTTTTCAATTTTCGAAAAAATTTTCTTCTTACCAAATTTTTTCCTCAGAAAATTTTTTCATCGAATTTTGCATTGTTATTGTTGTTATTAAAACTTTTTTTCAATTTTCGAAAAAATTTTCTCCTCACAAAATTTTTTCCTCAGAAATTTTTTCATCGAATTTTGCATTGTTATTGTTGTTATTAAAGCCTATAGCGTTTTTTCAATTTTCGAAAAAATTTTCAATTGACAAAATTTTGTGCTCATAAATTTTTTCATCGAATTTTGCACTGTTATTTTTGTTATGAAAGCCTATAGCGTTTTTTCAATTTTCGAAAAAATTTCTACTCACAAATTTTTTTCCTCCGAAATTTTTTCATCCAATTTTTCCTTGTTCTTCTTTATTCATAATGTGTCCCCTAAGGGTTTACATGACTTCCATTTCTTACAACACTTCCTTCTACATTTTTTATAAAATCTTATCCTTACTATTTACAATTATTTACACCTATTTACATAAAATCTTATATCTAACGCCCTAAATCTATTTTTGACGTTAGCGCAATTTGGGACTTTTTAGCGAACGAGTGAGCGAGTGATCGAAAGCGAGAGTGCAAGCGAGAGAGAGAGCGGTAACGCAAACGCATCTTAATTTACTTATGCTATTACATAATTATTACTTACAAATCTTTACGCTTCTTATTTAAGCGACTTCCGTTTCCTTTTTCTTTCACTTCTCTTGTACCTCCATTTTACCATTTTTTGCATCCATTCTTTCATTCTTTCTCAATTGCTCCCCTAGCATCCTCTAACTCCTTTATCCACTCTTCCCCCAAACCATCCTCCCCTAGAATCCTTACCACATTCTCTTGCCAGGTTCCTTTATCTTCCATTCCTCTCCTACATCCTTCCCATACATGCTCCCATGTTTCCTCTTCCCATTCGAATATTCTGCACTTCCTGTTACCTTTCTTTTCCCAATACATACTTGCCCTTACCTCGTTTCCCAATCTAAATCTTGCTATTCTTGTCCATCTTTTCTCTCCCCATCCCTTTTCTAAATACTTTGGTACTCCTTCCTTCCCTATCATCTTATACCATATATTATATTTTGATTCCTCAATCATCCCCCATCTTTCTATTAATTGTCTTTCTCTCTCCCTTTTTTCCACTTCTTCATAGTTGACTCCAGTCCCGTCTTCTATATCTGTAGCCTTAAAGAACTCCCTCTTTTCTTCCTCCCATCTCGTTAATTCAATCGCCCTCCCTCTCCTTTCTTCTAACTCCATCAAACACCTTCTCGCTAACTCCCCTCCCTTTCCCTCCCTCAGCTTCGTCTTAAAATTCCATGCCCTCTTTCCCGCTCTAGTACTTAATTTATCCCTTTGCACTTCTTCTCTCACCATATATCCCGGCGTCCTCCAGTCTACCCCTAGCGTCCACCTTATATACCTTTCTTGTAAACTTTCAATCTCTTTCCTTTCTTTCCATCCCCATATCTCTGCTCCATAACCTAATACCGACCATACCAGCGTATCAAATAACCACATTCTCCTTCTCCAATTTTTTTTAAATCTTTTTTTTCCTATTCCCCATATCTGTTTCATTACCCCTGCTGCTTTTTTTATCCTTTCTCTTATATGAGCTCTATGATCTCCATTTGCTTGCAAGGTATATCCCAGATACTCAAACTCTTTTACTTCTTCTAATTTTTTCCCCTTCCATCTTCCCGTCCATCCTTTTTTTCTTCCCCCTCCTTCTCTAAACCTCATTATTTTTGTCTTTTCTACATTTAAGTTCAACTTCTTTCCATCCAAGTATCTCTCTAATCCGGTAATTAAGCCCGCCATCCCTTCTTCATCCTCTGCCATCAACACTATATCGTCTGCGTATGCCAGTGTATATATCTTTCCGTTCCCTATCCTAACTCCTGCCCACCCTTTTCTCTTCATTTCTTCTTCCAAGTCTGATATTAATATATTAAATAAAAGCGGGCTCAGAGGACATCCTTGACTTACCCCTCTCACCAACCAGAAACTATCTCCCACTTGCTCTCCTACCTTTACCTTCCTTTTCGTCTCTCTAAAAATTTCCGGTACTCTCTTTATTAATCCCTCTCTTATCCCCTTTTTCACCATAACTTTTTCTATCTCGCCTCGGTCTAATGAGTCAAACGCCGCCTTCAAGTCCACGAACACTGCTATCATTGTCCCTTTCTCCCTTTTAATCCTCTTATTTACTAAGTAGTTCAGAACATATATATTGTCCATTACCCCCATCCCTTTTCTAAACCCTGTCTGATGTCTGATTCTCCATTTTCTTAATACCTTTCTCACTTCCTTCTTCTTCTGTTTACAATCCTCATCCCATCCACTTATATCCCCCCTAACTTCTTTTTTGCTTGTGCACTCTAATGCTTCTTTTATTTCTCCTACAATTATTTCGATTGCCTCGTTTAAATTTCCTTCCCCCATTTTGATATTCCTGATTTTTTCTTTAAACTGTTCTTTACCTTCCATTGACCAATCGCCTCTTCCTGCTCTTTTCACTTTTGCTTCCTTTTTAGCGTTTTTGTTATTACTCATTCCTCCCTCTACCGTCACTATTATGGGAAAGTGATCCGAATCTATGTAGTTGCCCACCTCTAGTCTCTTAAACTTCTCTCTTACTTCGTCATCCACTATCACATAATCAATTACCGTTCCCCTCTTTCCTCCTAAACGTGTAAATTCCCCTTCCTCATCCCCCTCTATACTTCCGTTTAGGATAAACCATCCCATCTCCCCTAGGCTCTTCAACAACTTCTTTCCCTCCTCATTCAGTATCTTTTCTTTGGATTTTCTTCCTCGCTCTCCATCCCATTCCCTTCCTCCTCTATCTCCTGTTCTCGCATTGAAGTCACCTCCTATTATTAGCCTACTCTCATGCTTATTTTCTTCCATCAGTTCTCTCATATCCTCTGATTTTTCCTGCATATCACCGTTCACATAAACCCCCACTATCTTCCACCTCTCTCCTCCCATATTTATCTCTTCTACTATTAATCCTTCCTTATGTTCTTTCAACTCATTTTTATCATTCTCTCTTATACATTCGTTCCTCACTCCCATCACCATTCCTCCCATTGCTCTGCCCTTTTTATTCTTCCTCTTTGCATTTTGAACCTGCCATTTGTAACCTCTTGGTAATCTTCCCCTTACTCTTTCCCATCCCTTTTCATCTAGCCACGTCTCCATCATTACAACTACATCCCATTGTCTCAAATTTTCCATGAACTCCCTATCCTTTCTTTCTAAGCCTGCTATATTCCAGTAGCATATCCTCCATTCTTCCCTACTTTCGTTTCCTGTTTCTTTTGGTTTCTCACTATTTCTTATTTCTTTACCTCCTGTTCCTTTCTCTTCTAGTTTCCCGATACTTCATTTTTTCCTAAATCTTCCCTGTCCTCATCCCAATTCCACCATACACCTTCTATCTGTATTTTCTCATACTTAACCCATGTTCTTCTTCCTTTTTTTCTTTCCTCTTCCGCTATTTTCCTTAACCTATACTGCATGTTCCATTCGACCCATGTCAAATCATCCTCTATTCTCTCCGAGCTTCCATATAACATCCTCTTCTTTGTCATCACTTCCCTCTTATGTTCCCATTTCTTCAGTTTCACTAGTGCCATTCTCTCCCCTCTTCGCTCTTCCCTTCCTACACTTCGCACTTCCTCTATCTCTACCTTAGCATCAATCCTTTTTAGTACTTCTTCCACTTCTTCCCTCAGCTCCTTCCCCTCTAATCTTAGACCCTTTATCATTATGTTTCTTTTTCTTTCTTCTCTCTCTTTTTTTCTATTCTTTGCTCTATTTTTCTCAGCCTTTCCTTCTCCTTTTTTCCCACTCTCCCCACCTCCAAACTCACGTTTTGAGCTTTCAATTTTTGTTATTCTACCTTCCAACTCCTGTACCTTTTTATTAGGCTCTTCCTTCTTTTCTAGTCTTTGCTCCAACATCTGCATCCTTTTCTCTAACTTTTCCCTGACTTCTTCTCATTCCCTCATTTCTTTCCTAAGTTCGGCCATTTCCTGTCTAATTTCTTTCCTAATTTCCTCCACCCTTTTCTCCTGCCTTTCTTCATACATCCCCATCACTTCTATCATCATTTCGCGCGTTTCTTTTAATCTTTCCATTTCCATCGGATCTTTAGCCTCATCTCTATCTCTTTCTGTCCCCTTATTTACCTCATCCATTTTTTGATTTTTCAAGCGAATTTTGCATTGTTATTGTTGTTATTAAAGCCTATTGCGTTTTTTCAATTTCCGAAAAAATTTTCACCTTACAAAATTTTTTCCTCAGAAAATTTTTTCATCGAATTTGCTTTGTTATTGTTGTTATTAAAGCCTCCAGCGTTTTTTGAATTTTCAAAAAAATTTTCTCCTCACAAAATTTTTCTTTGAAAATTTTATCATCGAATTTTCCATTGTTATTGTTGTTATTGAAGCCTATTATGTTTTTTCAATTTCCGAAAAAATTTTCGCCTCACAAAATTTTTTCCTCACAAATTTTTTCATCGAATTTTGCATTGTTATTGTTGTTATTGAAGCCTTTTGCGTTTTTTCCATTTCCGAAAAAATTTTCGCGCTACAAAATTTTTTCCTCAGAAAATTTTTTCATCGAACCTTGCATTGTTATTGTTGTTATTAGAGCCTATAGCGTTTATTAAATTTTCGAACAAAATTTTTGTTTAGAAAATTTCTTCCTCAGAAAATTTTTCCATCGAATTTTGCATTGTTATTGTTGTTATTAAAGCCTATAGCGTTTTTTTTTCAATTTCCGAAAAAATTTTCACCTTACAAAATTTTTTCCTCAGAAAATTTTTTCATCGAATTTGCTTTGTTATTGTTGTTATTAAAGCCTCCAGCGTTTTTTGAATTTTCGAAAAAATTTTCTCCTCACAAAATTTTTCTTTGAAAATTTTATCATCGAATTTTCCATTGTTATTGTTGTTATTGAAGCCTATTATGTTTTTTCAATTTCCGAAAAAATTTTCGCCTCACAAAATTTTTTCCTCACAAATTTTTTCATCGAATTTTGCATTGTTATTGTTGTTATTGAAGCCTTTTGCGTTTTTTCAATTTCCGAAAAAATTTTCGCGCTACGAAATTTTTTCCTCAGAAAATTTTTTCATCGAACCTTGCATTGTTATTGTTGTTATTAGAGCCTATAGCGTTTATTAAATTTTCGAACAAAAATTTTGTTTAGAAAATTTCTTCCTCAGAAAATTTTTCCATCGAATTTTGCATTGTTATTGTTGTTATTAAAGCCTATAGCGTTTTTTTTTCAATTTTCGAAAAAATTATCCCCTCACAAAATTTTTTCCTCAGAATATTTTTTCATCGAATTTTGCATTGTTGTTATTAAAGCCTATATCGTTTTTTCAATTTTCGAAAAATTTTCTTGTGTCAAAATTTTTTCCTCAGAAAATTTTTCCATCGAATTTTCATTGTTATTGTTGTTATTAAAGCCTATATCGTGTTTTCAATTTTCGAACAAATTTCTTGTGTCAATATTTTTTCCTCAGAAAATTTTTCCATCCAATTTTGCATTGTTATTGTTGTTATCAAAGCCTACAGCGTTTTTTTCAATTTTCGAAAAAATTATCTCCTCACAAAATTTTTTCCTCAGAATATTTTTTCATCGAATTTTGCATTTTTATTGTTGTTATTAAAGCGTATATCGTTTTTTTCAATTTTCGAACAAATTTTCTTGTGTCAAAATTTTTTCCTC
>CAKNXH010059714.1:201453-229153 GCA_932178445.1 Andricus quercusramuli | reverse complement strand
GTTGAAAAATCTGAAAACCTAGTCTAATTATATTGAAAAGTAAAAACAATATAAGTATCGTTTCGTAATGAGTTTACGTAGCACTCGTTATTAAAAGGTCTGTCCTCGCTGAGCGGGTGTGAATTAAGAAGGGATTTCCGAGAAAGCAGATGTAGTTTTTCCGATAATAAACTTGAAAATCAAAATTTCTATCTGAAGTCTGTTACGATATTGGTAATTTTAGTATTTAAAAATATCGAAATTAGTAATTTACTTTCAAAGAAATGATGTTTAAAAAATTCAGAAAAAATGAATGAGGAATTGGAAAGACAGTGACGAACGAAATTTAGCCGAAGTGTCTATTTTTTTATTTTTTTCGTATTTTAAAACATCGTTTTAGTATTTTTATAATGAAAATGTGTAAAATTGTATTATGAATCAATTGAGCCATCTATAATATATTACGTAAAAAATGATAGATTTTATATATTCAATTTCGTTCCTGATTGTCAGTCCCATTCATCCTTATCAGAAAAAATGCATGGATTGCTTTGAAACAAAACAAAATATCTGAGCCGCTCAGCATATATGGAAGAAGAATGATGGCAAGCTTCTGAGTTACTTTGATGACTCTGTCGCAGTTGATTTTTGACGTTTCGTACAATCAAGACGCCTGTAACTGAGACGTAACTCTTCATCGCTCAAGAGCGCTTCTTCTAAGATGTCGATGTCATCCATGTCCTTTATCCTCAAAACTCCTCCAGCTGAAAATAATGATTTACATTAACATTTCTAAATTTATTCTAAATATAAAATATTGAAAAGTATTGAAAAAGTTGTCAGTTTCTATCGACTGGGGAAAGTAGGTAATTCAGTATAATATTCACTCACATCTTTTGTCCATTTCACCTCGCACTTTCACGGGAACACCCTTTTGCAATCGGTTGTTTTCCACATAATTGGAAACTTGTATGCAGAGGCGATAATAATCCTTAACAATGATGCCAGATCCATAAAAAGACTTCTGTGTTTCCATTTTCAAGATGCTTTTGATATAACCCATGACTTCTGAAATGTCAAAATGAAAAAGGCTTGAAGAAGAATGTTTGAAATGTAATTGCGCATAATCGTACTTAATATAATAGTGAAATACAGAAATGTTGATACAATATACATTTATTTTATCGATTATTACTATTCTTATAATATGCCATAATTATGTGGTATTATAATTTAGGCAATCAAATATCATAGCATATATAATAACAATAAAAATTAGTTCAAATGGTTATATCGAACAAATATTAGAATTATTTAATATTATTATGGAAAATATATATTTACCAATTCTCCCCTCCTCAGTGCACATCACGTCTTTTAGTTCCGTCGGTTTGTATGATGAGGGGGGGGGGGTATTTCGGATTCTTTGTGATCCCCATGAAATATAATTACGCTTGAACGCTGGACATTAAATTCAAGTACATTAATCTTCTCATTCGGATTTCGAAATTTAGGATTGGACTCTTTCAGCGTGCCTGCGTTTTTTTTTTTTTTTTATACCATCAAGCCGTTTCTCTTTCGGCGAGCCTTTAGGGGTAGGCGTGACACTACCCGATTTGGGTAGTGTTTCTAGGTGGATAGTTTCTTGTAGTAAATAACTACAAGTGTGGGCTCACCACACCCACGACCGCCAACAGCAGCGCAGCAGTATTATTCTTGAACGGTCACCCATCCAAGTACTAACCGCGCCCAACACTGCTTAACTTCAGTGATCTAACGGGAACTGGTATTTCCAGCGTGGAATGGATTGAATATAATGGCGGATTGAATATAGCAATAAGTAAACATTTTTCAACCTTTTGGACGTCATTTTGAATTTGCCATCTGGAATTTCGAAAATCTGACACTAGATTCGGATTCAGTGACCCCAAAAACCTACGTGCGGACAATTTCATCCAGTTCCAAATATTTTTACAAATTTTGGCTGCCATATTGTATCAGCCATCTTGAATTTCGAAAATCTGACACTAGATTCGGATTCAGCGACCCCAAAAACCGATGTATGGACAATTTCATCCAGTTCCAAACTTTTTGAAATTTTGTTCGCCATATTGGATCCACCATCTTGAATTTCGAAAATCTGACGCTAGATTCGGATTCAGCGACCCCAAAAACCTACGTACGGACAATTTCATCCAGTTCCCAATATTTTTACAAAATTCTCGCCGCCATATTGGATCCGCCAATTTGAATTTCGAAAATCTGACAATAGATTCGGATTCAGCGACCCTAAAAACGTATGTGCAGCCACTTTCACCAATATTCGTTGGAATCTGACTGAAGCGTCCACATACCTATATTTTTTCAAAAATTTCGAGTGAAAAATCACCATTTTGAAAATTATAACGACTTTTATGATGAAAACCAAAAGCATACTGTCAAACTAAACGATTTTAGTGCACCGATGGTAGAAGAAAGTTTGGAGTTTCCTCGCGATTTCAATGTGAAAAAAATCTTGAAACAAAAATTTTCTCAAAATTTTCTTTTTTTTTTTACATAAAAGCCGCCATATTTTATTTTCTGGAGAAGATATTTAAATTTTGAGCTCAGATTCTGAAAGAGCATACTCGAAAATAGTAGGGAAGACTATTTTCGTTTAAAAATTCCCACTTCTTAATTATAATAAGGAGGCTTGAAAATGAATAAAAAAATCGGAGTTCTTCGTCGTTAATGGGTTAATGTAAATGTGTTAGATTAGACACAAACACAATGGTTCTTTCCATAATCCTTTATGAAATCCTGTTGTGTTAAGGGTATTGAGAAGGCAACACTTATCTTCGCGGGAAACACTAGTTGAAGTTATTTTTTGTAAAAACAGTCAGTAATGAATTAATTATAAAAGCTTAAGATAAAACTTAACACTTAAATAGTCTCTTAAAGGTTCATAATAGTTTTTATTCATTTGAAAATTTAAAAACTTCCCGGAGTTCCAGAACGATCCGGCGCGGTGCTCATTAGGACACTTACTGGCGAAAATTAGGCGCTAATCGCCACACACTATTGGCCGCCCGCCATGAGAAATACTCTCATATAAGAAAAAATAACATGCTGATAAAACAGAGCATTATAAAGAACGTAAACATTATCAAAATAGTGAAAGTGTTGAAAATACAATATTAAAAATTTCAGAATACATAGAATCATTAAACTTTAATATTAAACTTCGTAACTGTAAGATTTCTCAAAAACAGTCATAGTATAAAGAAGAATTGCGTTCCAATTGGTTCACTTAACTTACAGTCTGTTTAAGAGAGTCAGATAATTCAGCATGCTTGACCGAAGAAATAGACAACAAGCAAATTTTCGTGATCGAGCGGTTAAACTCTGAGGCAGCAGTTTTCACTCTAACCATACGGACACAGTTGTCCTTTCCCTCATAGCACATAATGATGCGACCCAATGTACATTTTGAAGGCGGGACAGCATTATGTTTAACTAATACAATATCTCCAACGTTAATGTTGGGCCGCTCCTGATTCCATTTATAGGGCTGTTGTAAGTAATGCAAATATTCAACGTTCCACCTTCGCCAAAACATTTCCGCGATGCGTTGCACGATCTGCCACCTGGTCAAGCGATTTTCTGGAACGAGTTCCACCGAAGGTTCAGGAGCATCAGTTATAGGGGCACCTATCAAAAAATGACCTAGTGTCAGATACGAGAAATCATCAGGGCCATTAGAAAGAGGGCCTATTGGACGCGAGTTCAGGCAGGATTCTAGGATCGTAGTAAATTTCTCGAAAGTTAAGGTATGTGAACCCACACATCTTCGAAAATGATGCTTCAGACTTTTAACGCCTGCTTCCCAGAGTCCCCCAAAATTAGGTGCTGCGGGTGGAATAAAATGCCAGGTCGTTCCTTCCACAAAAAAAAGATTGATCAAATCAACATCTTTTCTAAGTTGAGAAATATAGTGTCTCAACTCTCGATCGGCACCTTGAAAAGTACCATTGTCGCTGTATAAATGTGAGGGTGTTCCTCTACGAGCGATGAAGCGTTGATAGGCTGTTAAAAAGCCTTGAGAAGTGTAATCTGACACAAATTCTAAGTGAATTGCACGAGTCACACAACCAGCGAATAATGGAACATAGCCTTTATAGCTTTTCTGACTCCTACCTGGTGCAACTCGAACAGAAAAGGGACCAGCGTAATCAACCCCAGTATGAGTGAACGGCCTACAAGTTGTTGTTCTAAAATCAGGGAAGCTACACAAAAGTTGTTGAACTGTAACAGCTCATTCGCGTACACGAGAGACAACGACGAATTAGACTCTTAATCAGAGTTCGGCCTCCGATTATCCAATACCCTTGACGAAGAGTATATAAAGAGAGCTGTATCCCATCGTGCATAGATCGTAAATGAGCGTGTAGAGCAATAAGTTAATTGATACGATAAACAGGTAATATTAGAGGATGTTTTTCTTCATATTTAATAGGAGCCTGGTGTAAGCGACCGCCTAAACGTAAAACACCAGGAACATCCAGAAATGGTTTCGAGGTCTTCAAAGGTGAACCTGAAGGAATCACATTTCCCTTTTTTTAGAGCATGTTTCTCAGCATCAAAGGCACTACTTTGCACTTGTTGGATTCTCCATAAAGAGGCTTTATTAATCTCTGAAGCAGATAGAGCAAGAAACTTTGGGAGTACCTCATCTTCTGTCAACTTTCCGAACCTTCGAAGAAGAGCATCAATAAAACGGCGACAATAGGCAGTAACTCTAATCAACTTTGGCCAAGATGCAATTCTGTCAGCAAGATCAGTAAGAAATTGCTTCTCTTCGACATGATGGTGAGTGAGTTGACAAGTTTTGACCGAAGACTTTAGCTCAAGTCAACGCCAACAGGCAATAATGCCCTAGATTCCGGCCAGAATGAGGAGTGACGCACTAGCCAAGGAGGTCCTCGCCACCATAAAGCATGACTCAATAAATGAAAAGGTAAGAGACCCCTGGAAAAACAATCGGCAGGGTTGTCCTCTGTAGGAACATGTCTCCACCTTGCTAGTGGAATACACTTTATAATTTGTGCAACTCTATTGGACACAAGTGTACGCCAAGAAGAAGGATGTTTGCTGAGCCAGGACAATACCACCGTAGATTCGGTGTGGCAATATAATGGTACAATTTTCAAATCCCATTGTAACAATTAAAAAACGCAATGCCTTGGCTAGCAATTGAGCACCACAAAGCTAGAGTCGTGGGATACTCACAGGAAAAAGAGGAGCCACTTTAGATTTGGCATTTAATGAAGTAACTATCGCATCGTCATCTTTTCGAAGAATCCGTAAATATACCACAGCGGAATACGCTCTGACAGAAGCGTCAGAAAACTCATGAAGCTCATAACCCAAACTTGATCTCGTTTGACCAGTCCATCTTGGGATCTGAATCTTTTACAACTTTGACAGGCTAGTATAATAACTATTCCAACGATCTAATAAATCCTCAGGCGTCTCTCATCCCAATCAAACTTGCGAAACCAAAGTTCCTGCATTATTCTTTTAGCTACAACAATAACCGGTGAGAACCACCCTAACGCATCATAAAATTTTGCGATGACAGAAAGAATTTGTCGTTTATTAGGTAGTTCGATGGGTCGCGTATCAACCTGAATTCGAAAACTATCGGAAGTTGGATCCCAAAGTAGACCTGAAACTTTTAACTGAATGTCCTCCCCAGAAAAAAATCAAGAGCTCTTTCATGATTGCCGGAAGGACAATCGAGCAGCAATTGTTCATGATTATAGGTCCATTTTCGTAAATAAAAACCTCCTCGAGCGAACAATTGAGTGAATTGAGATCTTAGTTCTTTAGCTTCCTCCAATTCATCATCACCAAATAACACGTCATCGACATCAATGTTATTTTCGAGTATAGCCTTATCTTATGGGAAGGCAGACCCTTCATATTTAGCTAATTGCTTGATGATTCGGTTCGCAAGATAGGGTGCACACTGCACAAGCTGTTACGGTAGTCAATCGCCAGACTTCCAACTTAGCTTCCGGAGAATACCAAAAAATGCACTGATAATTACGATCACGCAGATCAACCATAATTTGCCGAAACATTTTCTCTATGTCGGCTACGTAAACCAATCGGTGTTCGCGCCATCACAATATAATAGAAACTAAATCAGTTAGCAATTTCATTCCCGTATGTATATGAGAATTCAAGGAAGTGCCGTTGGATGTGAGGCTAGAAGCGTTGAAGACTACACGCAGATGAGTAGTAGAACTACCCTCATTGATTACAGGATGATGAGGAAGATAAACATTTTGATGAGAGTCCAAATCCGAGAAGTCTGAGACTCTTTCCATGTGATTTAAATTCTGATATTCAGATAGAAACCCCGAATATGCTTCAAAAAGTTAAGGTTTGGCTAATAATCGAGACTGTATCTTTTGTAAAATTAATTTAGCGCGATTTACGGAATTACCTATATCAATAGGTGGACCATTATTAAAAGGCAATCGAATCATGTACGGACCAGAAGGCAATGGTCGATGGGAGGACAAAAAATGGGAAACCGTATGCTTGGGCAAGGTGCTGTATTACGAATAGTCCCACAACTCCTCTTTCCTGAACAAATCCGAGGGGGGTTGTATTTGAAATAACCGAGAACGGAAATTCCACCCCCTGGATCTCTATATTTACGGTTCATATAGTGCGAAAGACTAGGTTCCACTGTACCTTCCAGAAAAATATCGGGATTAACATCCACAGAATTTGGTATTTCGATAGCCGAGTAGTGGCTATTAGTGTTGCCGTCCGAGCGAGCCTGGCTCGCTTTCGTCTCGTTCATTACTCGGTTCCGTCTCGTTTTCCCGGGAGCATTACTCGGCTTGTCTCGTCAAATTCTTCCTCGTTCCATCTCGCCCTTACTCGTTCTCGCCTCGGTTAACGAATAGGTAAAGTCGAAATATGATTACAGACTATACTTTTTTGTTGTTTACTGATTAATTTGATGTCAAACACGACTATGTTTAGATTGTTTCAAAGATTTAACTTCACTCTATTAGTATGTCATTTGGTTTTTATTATACATTTATTTTGCCAATTTTAAGAATAGAATATATGAAACAGAAAGTTAAAAAGATAAGTATATTTTCAAGTCATTTGGAGTTTGAAGAATTTAACATCAAGTTAATTTTTTGTAATGCAAAGTAGAATTTTGAAATTTAGTGACACCAAATTTCTACGGTTGGTAAATAAAATATATTTGTTGGAACATTTACAAAATCGAAAGTGCGCACCTCCTTAAATCGCTTCGACTGATACATATTTTTTAATTTGTATGAAATTGGAATGTGTAAAAAGTATTAAATCAGTCAGTAATAATACTCAGAAACTCATATGATAATCACACAATCGATTTATAATTCACCCCTACGACATTCATGTATCTATATTTGTTTATTCAGGTACGTATATTTGAATATTCATGTATATAAAAATTTCTTAATCTGCATATGCCCAATTTTTAAAATTGGCAGGTGTTTTATTTCAGTTCATATGGGTAAAATTAATTTTTTTGTAGGGAGTTCTGAAAATGAAGAAAAATATAAAAGCTCTAAAAATTACTAATTGAATTTATGAAAGAATTCAGAAAGTTTTTTAAATATTTCTTAACATTTCGCAAAGATTTCGAATATTTTGCTAAAATTTTAAAAGATTTCACAGAAATTTCACGATCTCACAAAGAATTTTACATACTTTGAAAGATTTCAAGAAATTTACAAAGATTTCAAATCATTCAAAAGATTGCACACATTTTAAATATTTCCATTTTTTCAAATCAATAGAACAGATTTCAGAAAGATTTCACAAATATTTGAAAGAATTCATAAAGTTCAAAAAATATTTCTTAACATTTCGAATATTTTGCTTGAATTTTAAAAGATGTCATGTAAGCTTTGTTTTTCTTTAAAGTACTGGCAAGCGTAAGGTTCCACGCACGAAGGAATAGTAAGGAGTAGTATCCCTGTAAGTGGGGAGTGGGACGAGCGACGTCCAATAATTCGTTAATGCTAGCTACGAATGAAAACTCGTATGCTGCCCCGTTCACATGCGCACTGGCGTTTGCCATGCCAACGATGTCAACACGCGTTTGAAGTTTCGAACTTGTGTATTGAACGAACATAAACAAACGAACGTAACCTACATGTTCATCCAGATGTCAAAAGGTAACATATTGAGTGGGTATAACATGTGACTGCGAAAACAGCTCTGCGCATGTGCACGGGGGAGCATACGAGTTTTCATTCGTAGCTAGCATTAACGAATTATTGGACGTCACTTGTCCCACCTCTGCTCACCGAACACATAGGGTGATACCACTCCTTACTATTCCTTCGTGGTTCCACGTAAGGAGAAGTTTTGCCAATGGTAACGTAGTGAAGAATCGATACATGCTTATGTTCCGACCTGATCCTTTGTAAGCAATTGCCAGTTCCTTCACAACTCTCTCACCTTGATTGACGTCTCGAGTATTGCCAACTTTTCCGGTGTAGATCATTCCTTTGAGGGGGTAACCATGTTCCGCATCACAAATCCACCATACTTTGATGCCATACTTGGCAGGTTTTGAAGGCATGTACTGTGTAAACTTTGTTCTTCCTCGAAAAGGATAGAGCTGCTCGTCAATGGTCAAACTCGCTGTTGGCTTATAAAAAGTTGCTAAATTGGCGCTCAACATATTCCAGATATCAGAGATCGGGGCAGCTTTATCATTGGCTGTTCTAATACGACGTGTAGTAGGATCGTCAAAGCGAATAAATCGCATTATAGCTTGGAATCGTGATCTACCCATTATGGCTCGGTACAAAGGAAAAGATGCTTTTTTCCACATTTCTGGTACATGGTTAGTGTTAGAATTGTGAGCGCCAGCACAAATCAAAATAGCAAACACAGAGTCCATTTCTTTCCGGGACACATCTTTCCAAACACGAGGATCATCTTCTGGATGTTTGCTATTATAATCCTCGTATACTGCATGCGCCTTTTTGTTAGTACAGCGAACTATTATATTCACCGTTTCCAAAGTGATAAACTTTTTGAAAGTTTCGGAAATCGATAACATGTTCGTGCTCCTATGTGTCCCAGCTCTTTGCCTAATGATATTTCTAGATGGTGTTTGATGAGAGCCTTGTACAATTTTGAGCCATACGGTTTTATCTTTAGTCACAAACGTTAAACTGTTACTTCCTGAAATATCATATTGTATAAATAAATATGCACGTAATATACAAGTCTATGTATAGTTGTGATAAAAAGATTCTTACGTTGCATTGCTGCAGCAACTTCTTGCTGGTCCTCTCTCTCAGATTCGCTGTTATCGCCACTCTCAACTTCTTCTTCTGCATCATAATTACTACCTTGCTCACTTTCATTCTCTTCCAATTCTGACTCTTCACTCTCTATTTCGTTGTCGGAGATTTCGAGACGGGGATCATCCGTAGGAAGCCAGTCTTCGTCCTCGCTGTCTGACGAAGGCAAACTTTGATTGTCTTCGCCTCCTAATAATGATGCTAAATATTCATTCTTCTGAGCATCATTCAATCTGAACAATTAATAAATTCATTTAATATAAAAAAAATTCAACTTAAATCGATAATTCAATCAATATTTTTGATACAAAAATTATATTTGTTTTACATACCTCGCAAATTGTGCTCTTGATAACTCTTCCATCGTTTCATCAATAAAACATAATATTTACTATGTAAAAAATAAACTAATATTAACTAATATTCACTAAAAACACTGATATTACTAAAGATTTTTAAGCTGTATTCGGAATTCGAAAAACTTCGAAGAGACTGCGCCACACTGAATATGCGTCGTTTCACTGCACGTGTGGCTGCTCCGAAAAACTGCCAAAGACTGCGGCAGTTGAGCTCAAACCGCTCAAGGACAAATATTCATACTCCGTTTCAAAAGTTTCTGAAATATTTGGCAGGTCAAAGAACTTACCTATCTCCTCTTTTTGAGTATAATTTCAGTTGTACGCATCTGATCTAGAGAAAAACAAGAGGGACACGGTATAGCTGCCTGCGTTTTATACCTGACTAAGGACTTATAAGGTACATTAAATTAAATTTATGTATTAGTTTTCAGGTACAGCAAAGTTTTACCTCCAAAATCGTACCTGGGTACCCGGGTACCCGGCTGTTCGTTAGTGTAGAATTTGTTGGCTGGTAACACAAGAGTTAATGCTCAAATCGTCCCAAGAGAATTTGTTCTTTTTTATTAATTAATTTTTAATGTTATTATATCAGCAATAAATCCAAAATTCTAGATTGAAAACCCGACAATGGAAGCGATTTCTCAATCTATTTACCTCTAGTCTGACCTCGTATTTTCCGACGGGATTTCCCGAGAAGAGTAGGAGCTGCTTAAAATTGAAAGCAACATACAAGTAATTTTCAGTACAAAAAATGTAACACTACAGATTCTACATTCAGTTGCGGCTCAACTAAGCTCATAATGAGCGATTTTAAGAAGTCTTTCATTCAATCGTTTTTTTATAGATTTAAAATTATACAAAATCATGGAGTTTATACCACCTTGGTGGAGCATCCTGATCCAAACTCTCATCCGCCATCGCAGATTTTTTCTTGCTGTTGTGTATTCATGACCCATATGGTCAAATGTGTCAGTGCCTCCTTCAGCGGTATTAGCAAATTCAATTATTTTTGGTTTTACCATTTCTTAGTCGATTCCGTCTCTGTGGTGTAAAGATGAATGCAAAATAACTATCTTGTTTCTTTTAAAAGTGTGAGATAGGAGAGTTTTTGTCCCATCAAAAGCAAATTTTGTTAATTGAAAGTCAAGCGCACACTTAAAAGAATCGGGAATGTGTGGTTTACTTTTTTTTTAGAGTGCATCAAAGTTGCATCAAAGTTTCTCGTAATATGTAGTCGAATATTTGTATAAATGAGAACCAGTTATCGCACGGCAATTTGCGAGTTGTTCCTTCAAGAGGCTGAGATAATTCTCTAACGCAAGATGCAGGCACAGACTCATTGTCCTGCGTAGTGACTCTATCTACGTATGGCTCGACGCTCAACATATAGTAATTTTTGGAGTCATTCAATATCATTATTTTTACATCGTATTTATCTGGCTTTGATCCGTTATAAATTTTAAACGGACACAGTCCTCGAAAAGAGCGTAGTTGCTCATCTATGGTGCACATATGGCCTGTACTGTAATTTTTTTGACAGTTGGATGTAAAGTCCTCGCAAAGTTCGCGAATCGGAGAAAATTTGTCCGTTGCTCTCTGTTCAATTCTGGTGTTTTGTCATCGAACCTGAGCATACGCAAAAGGAACTTAAATCTTTTTAGCCGCATCGTCACTCGAAAAAATACGGACCAAAAATATTTGCTAGACCAGAGATCATATAAGTTTATTTTTGATGATTTTTATAGTCCAGCAGAGTACAAACATCTGTAAAGAGCCATTAATTCTGGTATTTCCAGGTTATGGTACGTAGCTTCCGAAATTATTTCTGTTTCCATAGATTCGTGGAACCGAATAATTTCTTCATTCGTGTGGACCATCATTTTTTGTAATATTTCTTGGTCGAACAGTAAGTTCCATGCTGACTTGATTGACTAAAAAGCTAAGAACCGTAAATTGTCTAGGAGAATTAATTCAGGAATTAATAAATAAATAATTCCACGAAATTTTGTTAGGAGAAAATCACTTGTTCGCGAAGAATGGTATATTGTACAGTCCCGTGCTGCAAATAATTTATAATAACCATATAGTGTAATTATTCTTCATAAACTGTACTGAGTTGGAATGGTTGAAACTAAGGGTCCGAGAAATGCTCGAATAATCGAACAGGATGTTTTCCGGTGTAGACATAAACTTGCTTTTTCAAATGAAAATAATTTTATGCACATAAATTATCTCTCCAGGAAAACTAGAATTTAAATTTCGTTACTTGACGGTTTTTGAAAGCCTTCGCGCCTATATTTATTGCATCAAATTTGATGACTTACGAAGGATTTCTACGCGAAATGTGGACACCATGTCAGGACAGTGTCAGGCCTCGAGTGCACGATAGAAACAATAATTGTCGAGAATATATGTAGTTCCAGTTCATTCCGTAAAAGTGTCAGAAATGGTATTTATGTATAAATAACAAAATGAAAGAAAAGTTGTAATATCTTACGTACAATGGGTTATTAGGTCACACTGTACGAGTTCGGGCAGTGGTATTCTAATTATAGAATTATTCACTTATTCAAATCATAAATCTATAATTCTATTCTCCTATTCTATTCTCTATTCTATTCTCTATTCTATTCTACTCTATTCAAATAGATAGAAGCTCTGATTTTTAAACATGTACTTATAACATTGTAAATCGAGCGAAGCATCCCAGGGTTTATATTTGACAATAATAAGTGAAGATTGTTCTCGTTTATCATAACAATGTTACGCAAGTAATGATTTCTAACGGGCGAGTAGATTGGAAATTTAGCGAGGATGTGTCAAAGATCTTCATTTTCTCCTAGATTACATAACTGGAAAATTTGCTGTGGACAGAAATCGTAATAAAGCACTCTTAATGCCGCATTGTGCCTTTGGATGTACGTAGTTCCCGGCTGAGTTGTACAGCCGTGTTCCAGGTGCGCAGGGTGTGCATCACGTACTGTCTTGGCTCAAAATGTAGCGACGGTATGCTAAAGTGGAAATGGCTCGTTTTGGCACGCTAAAATGATACCCTCCATGCCCGACTTCAATCCGGATGATTTAAGGAAAGCAAACGTTAGCCCAAACAATATCGACTAATCCTTCAAATTTCTGTGGAAATGGCGTTTATAAGATGGACAATGTTTGATGGGGTTTTCTCACCCCTGATATTGAAATCGTGTTTCCTGACCATTTCAAGAAGAGGGTTTCGTCCATTTGCGATTATACTTGTATGTGCTGTACCCAGAATGATTCTGTTTGAAGGCATTCGAGATTCAGCATTCCGCGACCACTTGGACATCGTGAGATGTACAGTTGCGGGACGGACGAATTAAGGTGCAAGCTTTTTTCCATGTGCAATAGTCGAGGGATCTGAGCTGTACCTTGTTCCATGGAACCACTCCAAACGAAGAGAGTCGTACCGGGATGGCAAGAATGTTTGTTGCAGATACATCTTTCCTCGCCGATAGTAGATCTGGTTTTCCAAGGGGCCATCAATCTTTCTATGCATCTCACTATGTGAGGGTGAATCTTTAAGCTTTCCAGCAGACAGATGATAATTCTATGGGAGATTGAATCGAAAACTTTTCGGTAGTTAATCCAGGCCATCGACAGGTAGCGCTGGTAGGATGCCTATCATGTAGGATAGCTGTGAAGATCTTGTACAGCGTGTTCAGACCAGTTGTTGGCCTGTAATTCCAAGGATCAGACAAGTTGCCGTTCTTCGAGAGGAGTACTGTGCATCCTTCCACTAGCTACTCCGAAATAGGCTTCGGAATAGGTATTTGATCAAAGCTTTATCGGGCTTGAATCTGTCGCGATCTTTAATCTAGGTACAGTGGTGTGCAAAAGTTTGGGGCCAAACACCTTTTTGACTATATATAGTAAATAAAAGCAGCTAAGAAGGATTGAGTATATTTGAGTTATTATTAGTTCATTGAACTACAAAATTATGAAATTTACACATTTTTCATAAAAATTGCTGACAATTTGTTCCACAATGTTTTCTATGACGGTGTTCAAAAATAATGAGCCATGCTTATTTTATAGCTTTATAAAAAAGTTAACGTTTATAAAATCAGGAAAAAAGTCATTATTTCGTTTCTTAATAACTAATACTTAGTAGTCATACCCTTTGCAGCAATTACAGCAGCACGTCGACGAGGCATTGAATCAACTAAGCGCTGAACTAAGCCTTTGGTATTTTTCCTCATTCTTCCTACAGATTTTGCCATAAATCAGCTTTGTTTGGATGTTTGTTTGTTGCAACGCTTATTCCAAGTGCATCCCACAAATTTTCGATCGGATGTAGATCTGGGGATTGAGCTGGGTGATCTAAAAGCTTCACTTTTTGCACATTAAAAAATTCCTGGACCAGCTTCGACTTATGTTTTGGATTATTATCTTGCTGAAAGATCCAATCTTTAGGCATATTTTTCTTGGAATATGGTAACAATTTTTCAGCAAAAATGTCTCCATATATAACACTATCCATGATGCCTTTAATCTCGTGCAATAAGCCTACTCCTCGCGAAGACCATGACTGACTCACCCCCATGTTTAACTGTTGGAATTTGATATCGGGAATCGTATCTTGTGTTTTTCGGACGTCTAAAATACTTCTTTCGGTCACTTCCAAGCAGATTAAATTTTGATTCGTCAAAAAAAAAGTACTTTACTCCACTGCTTTGGAGTCAAGTGTTGGTATTTTCGTGCGAATGTCAATCGGGCCTTCTGATTCTTCTTACTGATCAAAGGTGTTTTAACACCAACGCGTCTAAATAGTCCTACATCATTGAGAGTTTTAGACGACGTGAAACTGTGCTCCTAGTCACATTGGCGAGGTTTTCATAACGGAGTTCTTGAACAATTCCAGATGCAGTTTTCTTGACATCCGTGGTAGATTTGCGTTGAATGATTTTTTTAAACACGTATAGTCGTTTTCCGTGGTCTACCAGATCGTGAGAGGTCCGATAGGCACTTGGTAGAAGTAAATTTTTCGATTATTCTATTTAAAGTACTTTGACCAATTTTTAATAAAGCGGCAATTTCGCGAGATGCCTTTCCTTGTTCAGAAAGGTTTATCACGGCTTCCCGAATTTGATAATGTGTATGTCGCGGCATATTGACCTTTGAATGACTTGATATAATGCGTGAAACACTTGAAGGATATAAAAAGCCAAGTAGCGGACCAGGCGGAGATCTCAGAAATATATAAATACAGTGGACCAATATTTTTGCACACGTAAATATATAATATAAACGATAGAACCGATAAACGTTCCTTTTCAAAAGCTGTTTCCTACCTTATTTTTAGTACAAATAGTATACCTAATTTATATATAAATATATCTTTTCTTAAGTTAGCCTTTTAGGAAATAGTTCAGAAAAAAAATGTGGCCCAAAACTTTTGCACACTACTGTAAATTGAAAAGCGAGATCTGTTACGTCTTGAAAAACGAACTTACCTTCTGCTTGCGTTGTGGAGTTAGGCCGAATGTGGAATTTAAGGATCAAGAATTTTAAAAATTCTCTGTCTAAGAATAGAATATTTTCTTGTAAATTAATCGATATTGCAGTGTTTCCGAAAAAGGTAAAGAACTCGTGGATATGTGAGAGGGCACTCAAATCAAGGAACAGGATTTTCCTTTAATACCGCCGTTTCCTTTTATTATTGTTATTATTATTGTACCATTAGGCAATGCAACCAATTTCAGCGATTTTGATAAACGTGCCTGCATTTTTACGACTCCTGTCAATTTTATTTCCAAAACTTCCTTTTATTTTCTTTCCGCTTGGAATTATATTTTGATTTTAAAATCTCGACACTGAAAAACGAGGTATCACTTGTTTCATCAAACGTTGGTATCATACTAATTCGAACTAACTTTTTGAGTCTTTTTTTGTTATACGTCAAAATCTGCATTGGAATTTCGAATGCACGTCGAGCAAACATTCAACTTCACATCGAATAAATCGTTAATATTAATTTGTAGTGTCGTTTCGGCTGGATGAGGCCGTAGGCACCTTTTACTACGAAACGATATCCACAATATTACTTCGTGAATTCGAGATTTGGAATAATTAGAATGCCGGATCGGGTATTATTTCCTAATTCATTCTTTTCTTCCTTCTTTTACTTCGGATCAATAAAGTAATCACGAATTGAACGTCTCGAAACGCGGTAAAAGCAATGACGTTGTTCTTATAATAAAATGAGGACTGATAATTCAAAACAGGGTAACCCACAAAAATTTGTGTTTACAGGATGAGGTAAAAACGTTCGCATATTGCGATTTCGATTAAATTAATGAATGTAATTGAAAAATTTTATGGTTTTGGGTAGCGTTAGTACTTACGCGAAAGTTGAAGTGAAAATTTCAATTTTTTAGTATGGAAATTAATTTTTTAATTTGTCTAACGGCTAACCCCGGGGGTGAATGAATTCAAAATTGGCTAACCCACACTGTTGCGTATGTTCTTTGTATTTTCAACAAATTCGGAAGATGGTGTTATACAACTTGTGGCAAACAAGCTGATTATGAATACGTATAATTTTATTTTGACTTCCATCATAATATGATCATTTTTAGGTTATATTTTCATAGTTCAACAAAATTGAATATGATGTCTACGTTTGCATAAACCTTCAATTCATAACTGCGCTAAATAAAAGGAATTTTCTGATGAACTGCGTTCATTTTTTTTAATAGATACATATTAAATTATTGAAGAATGCACTGGACGAAAAATTTACATAAACACCTGGAAAACGCAATGTAAACAATGATATACGGTTTGCATAAAGTGTAAATGAATCTGTGTCCCCTACTTTATGCAAATTTCATGTAAACGATTTAAGTAAACTTTTTACACGACTTTTATAAAAAAATTACGTTAACATACTGTTCACGAACGTAAAAATATACGGTAAACATACGTAAACATACTCTACACGACTTTTACAAAAAATTTACGTAAACATACGTTAACATACAACACTCTGGGAGACTAGTCTGACATACGCTTGACCCTCCAAATTTCTGTAAACTTCATGTAAACAATTTATGTATACTGTACGTAAACATCATGTAAACAGTTTTCTTGAACAGTTTACATGAAGCTTACATCCGCTTGAGTTCCAAAATTAAAACTCGTAATGTAAACAAAATGTAAACATACTGTTTACATAAACTGCAGTTTATGTAAACAGTATGTTTACATGTTTGCATGAAGTTTTAATTTGGAAATCAAGCGAATGCAAACTTCATGTAAACTGTTCAAGAAAACTGTGTACATGATGTTTACGCACAGTTTACGTAAATTGTTTACATGAAGTTTACAAGAATTTGGAGGGTCAAGCGTATGTCAAACTAGTCTCCCAGAGTGTTTATAAACTTTTTCACGTATAACAAGAATTTTTGAAAGTTGCTAAACGATTAATTTGTTCGGATTTTTCTCTATTAAAAATTTATAAAATGTTATAAAATGGTTGAAAAATAGAACATTCCCTCAAAAAATAACGAATGAGGTAATTTCACAAAATTGTTTTTATTATTATATTTTTTAAAGTAGAAAAAAGTATATTTTTTCATTATTGCGCATACACATCAACTTCATTCTTTAGGATCATGCGCAAAATGATTTTAGAATCATTTTTACAAAAATTACTTCTATATTTTATTATAAAATTCGAGGTATTCTTCTGGAATGTATTCCATCATTTTCTGCAAGTCTTGTTTTTTTTCTGTACTCAATTCCTTTCTGGCCAATTCCTTGATTTCGTAGTCTTTGAACTGTTGAATGCTTTTGGCTGAAAGAAACAAAAATTCACGAATTTAATATATTTACGATAATTTAGCTATTATATAATATATATATAATCACCTCTTTTCCAAATTGTGAACGTCTCCAATTCACCATCATCGAACGATCTTTTGATCTTTACTTTCCCTGGTTCAACGATCCGGATCCAGACAGCGCTGGATATTGCCAATTTGGTTGTATTTAGGAAGAGATCGGCGCCGTCCTTGAAATTGCAGAATCTCTGTTTTTGATAAACTTGAAACGGTTTTCTGCGTGCCGCCTTAATAACATCCTTCAAGTCATCTGGAACGTAGCAGATGGTTTTTTTTTCGTTGCTTTTCAATGAGTCCAAAATCGCGATCACATTCCAAGTAGCTGTGTCCACTCGTCAGAAACTTATGATCCACGGCATCGACCAAATCACAGCGAATCAGAAACATGTACATGAACAACATTATCTTGTTTTTGTTTTGCCCCGCGCAATTATCACTCCAGACAGTGAGATTTTTTACTCTTCCAAAAGAAGTTCTTAAAGTGTTCAGCTGATTAAAAATACACGAAGCTGTTTCAGAAGCACCTCTTCCACCTTCTGTTTCGTCCCACAAATTCATAATGGCGTCATTTCCAGGATGAATGTGAATTCCGAGGTTGTAGCATGATAACTGGCGAGAGTAATACATGTCGCTATGTGTCAAACTTGGAAGTGGAAGGACTTGTTGAAGATCAACAGATATACAAGTTTCATCGTTTCCTGGCAAGCTGCTCGTAATACAGTCCATTTCCATAGCTGTTCTTGCATGCATTGCTTTTTCATGATGGTCTTTCAATTGACGCTTGTATGATTCAACATCCTTAGCGTTCGCAGACTGTGTTTTCATTTTCAGTCTGTCACATGTGCGACAAGTATCAACCCGGGGCAAGTGGAAGGAGTAATTAGGAAACTCTCGCTTGAAGATTTTTCTATATGAGTGAAGAGTTACTGGATTGTTTGGATACTTTTCCTTAAATGCGTATAACAGCTTTGTAATATTAAGATCGCAGCTGAGGTAAACTTTTTCAGATTTCTGGCGCCCGTAGTGGCTCTCGTGCCGTAGGAATAGTATTCATGTGTTCTCGTATTTCTTGTAAATTTCCTTCAGAGTATTTGACGTTTCTTTTTCCACCACGACGTTCGGTCACATTTTCTTCTCCTGCTTTTTTGCTAGTCAATATACTTTCAATCTGTCCTTTTGTCAAACCAAAGGTACTCATCAGTGTTTCTCTGCATACTTGACGCATTTGCGCCTCTTCATCAAGCATCTGATACAAGGCTGTCGTTTGGCGGCGACTACTTCCTGGCTCATCACGATTTACTCCGCACATCCTAAGAACTGGAACTATCGTGATCAAGTTGTCTATATATGCTTTCTGGGCTTCAGCTGATCTGATCGGGCACGATACGAGTTGAAAAGTTGTTGTCGATGAGTTTTCGAAATATCGTGACATTTGTAGCGGCATTTGCAAGTCAGCTGGAAAAGAAAACGAATAATTATATTGTAATAACTATTGTTAGAATTTTTTCAGTTAATTTTAGTATATATTAACAATTTATTCTTTTGTTTCATTTATTTTATTTATCTATTATTTTATTTTTCATATTCATTTTTATTGATAAATAAATTTCTTTTATTTATTTATTTTAATTATTTTACTTATTATTCTAGTATATATTTTTTAATTGTTAAATTCTTATTTTATTTCTTGTGTTATAATTATTAATCGGATTTACAAATTTTTCTCAATGTTATTTTCTGATGAAAAATTGTTACAATGCATGCATGTTTGTACCACAAAAATAATTTATATTATTATTCAGAATCAATTCTTAATTTTTCATTTTTTTACTTTCTAAACCAACTTTTGATATCAAGAGTAAAATTTATTCAATTGATATACTTCATGTACAGATATTACCTAATGTAGATACATTGCAAGGTATTATTAATAAATTATCAACAGTAAATTAACAGTTTACAAATTTAATATATACAATATAATAATAATTTTATATTTTGCACTCAAATTTTGAAGTTTGGTTTCTAAAATATAAATTTGAGATTTTAACTTCTTATTTTTCAATATTCACTCTTTATTTTTTTATGTTAATTCATGTTTCTGACAATGCGTGATTTAAAATTTTTTGATTAAAATTTTTGATTTACAATTTTACATTGTACGTTTTTAATTTCGTGTTTCATGTTCTTGATTTTTTATTTTCTATATAAAGAATTATATATATTTTTAATCATTTTAAATATTTGTTTTAACTTTAAATCGAATTAAATGATAATTCAATCAAATAATGATGGAATTATCATTAAAATTTGTTGCATTTCATTCAAGTAAGAATATTCGGTTGAATAATTATCGTGCAGATAAATGATGATGTCGTACATTCATTAAAAAAATGAATTCTCAATTTTCTTTAAAAATTTTTGTATTATTTATGACAATTAAATTTTCAAAAACTATCTACATTATCAACTCTAAAATTCAACGCGCGTATTCAATTGATAATTGGGACCTTGCATATAAAGAAAAAATCGATTTTTCATACTGCATTATGTTCTATGACAAAAAATAATCGATACGTATTTTTTTGTTTATTCAAAAATCAATTATCCAAGCAGTTATGCGAGTTTTTAATTTCGTATCAATAGATATACTGACCATGTAAATGACGTCACGATCATATGTAAACACGTCACAAAAGTTAACTCAAAAAACGTTGTATTTCCCTCAATTTTCGAAATTTGGCGAAGGGAAAAAACACGACCCAATTATTTTTAATTGAACTTACGGAATATAAAATGAAAATTTTTCATGCAAGGTCCCAATTGTACGCACGGGGCATTATTTCTCAACTGCGCCAACTTTAAAAGTCATGTTCTTTGATTTTCTTCAAATTCGGGGAATATGTTCACCTACCCGATAGTACTTAATCGACAAATTTATAGACCACAAAAACCACCCCCCTCCAAGTGATGGGGGTGACATTTTCAACCCCAACGCCTGCACGGGTATTTTCAAAAGCTTGTAACTTCCTTTCTATTTTAGCGATTTAAAATTTTTATGAGGGTTTTCGAAAGGTTATTTATTACTCTTTTCTTCTATTTTATTAACGAAAAAAACTAAACAAAATTTAAGCATTTTTTAAACAATTCAATTGTTTATTTAACTTTTTTAGCAACTTGGGGTATTTTTATTTTTTTTAAATAGTCTTAAAAGGAAGCTTGACCTTTTGGCTTCAAAAAAGGTCCTGAGCAAAAAAATGGTCCAGTGAACAGTTTCCGAGATATAGGCCCCGATGTGAAGGCAGTCCTAATGCTCGTGCTCAGACGCAATCCTTTAGTAGTCCACATACTAGTTTTCAAGTCTAACATTCTTTCAACGCATTCATGTTCATTCAGAATGACATTAAATCAGCTAATAAACATTTTAGAATGTTTGTCGGCGGTTCAGAGTAAGTTTATATTATTTATTATTTGTTATAAACAAATAAAAAATGCAAACAGTCTGCTGGAATTTCAAAGTCTTTTTTGTGGCACAGAAGGTTGGCGAAGTTATATTTATTTTTAAAATGCTGTGGTGCTCCATCTGTGACGTAATGAATCTTTACAAGTTGAAAATGCTTCTTAAGATATTCAATAATTAATTTTTGACAGAGATAAACAGCAACCGTGTCATGGTGTAAGTTATCGGAAATGATCGCCATGCTCACATGTTTTAATTCATTTTCCTCTTTGTAGTAGATAACTACTGTGAAAATGGATGCCTGATTATTATTCCAGTGAGAAGACTGGATAGCATTTTGAAAAACGTAAGCATAATTTTCCGCGAAATCAAACATGATTAAGAAAACTCCAACCAATAGAGTTATTTTGAGATTTTTGATGAACGATGCTTGCATCTTCGCATAAAACTCATGAGATTTTAAGTTTACAAGTTTTTCGCAGAGTTGTTCTATGAAGATATCGGTCTCAGCTACTTCAGTTACCAGATTGCTCCTATCTGTTTGTTGCCAAATTTGATATTTTAACTCAATGACGCAGTTCTCATCCAGAAGTTCAGTCAGGTGTTCCTTCAGGATATCAATGCCAGGACAATTTTCGCATTCGCTGAAATGACATGCAGGACTTGGATTAGTGCACATCATTAATTTTAAACAGTCGTGATAATCAATAAGTTTTCTATCTGAGTCTTCAGTCAGATGCTTTATATCAATTGCATCTAACATGAGATGCACATTTTCGTGATAAACACACACACAAACTGTGTGGGTACCACTTCCTCCGGCTAGAACGCAATGTCGAGGCCTAAGTTGTGCAAATTTTGAGAACCCAATTTTTATTTCCTCATTCTCTATTTTGAAACGGTCGTATAACTCTGACAGGTTGCCCAAGATAAGTCGTTTTTGCACATGCTCGCGAGTACCGTCTTCCTTTTTTATGGATACAAAATCCTTCTTCCCCGGCATTAATCGACTGTTCTCGTCATCTTCATAAAAACTAATCACTACTACTTCAATTCCTGGTGGCAGTTTTCTTCCTGGCTTGAGTCCAGGCAAAGCCAGTATTCCATGTTTTTGAAATAATTGGTCAGCTTTCCGGGCTTGACGTTCCGTTGCACCAAATTCTTCCATTACCTTTCTACGACTCCATGATTTAGGAGCAAGTGTGAGTAATGTTATTTTTTCGTCACCATCAGTACTCACCTTAAATTTTTGTATAATTTGTTGAAGAGTTTCTAGACCTGCTTTGTGATTTTGATCTCTACAACCACTATGTTCTATCGGAACAAATAGAAAATCTGGATCATCGCTGATTTCTTTTTCTATACAGTTGTCATCGACCTCACTGCCATAAACAACTTCTTCCATGCTGGATTCATTTGGAGGCACTTGTGAACTCAATTTCTTAAATTCTTTTCTACAAGGCTGGCAAATTTTAGCGTTGCTCGGCAATTGGGGAAATTTTAACCTCTGACTTACCGACAAACATCTTAAGTCTGGTGTTTTCCAATGCTTTTCCTTGCCAAAAGGATTGGCACAAAAATGACCCCAAGTTATTTTCGTTGACATTATTAATCATGAATTTTATTTGTAATCTTTTATTTTAAATGATATATTTCCAAACAAGATAAAGTCCAAAAGAACGAAAGACCGTGCGTTGCAACAGTAATACCGAAATACCATGTAGATAATTGAATAAGACTCAGAGGAATATCCTTTTGGGTCAAAAGAATGCGTTTTGAAACAAATGAATTTTCCTCTCATATAATTGAAGGTTGAGAAGATTTTCATTTGTCTCAAAAAGAATCTTTTTGCAGCAAAAACTATCCATTTGCGACAAACTTCACCTAATCTTGCAGCCAAATAAGTCTGTTTGTATAAAGGAGATGTTCAGTTGGTTCAAAACAATACAGGCAAGAGGACGATACTTTTCTTTCTTGACAACTTTTTTTCTGAGTGAAGTCGAAACATAATTGAGCGATTGCGCGCAATAACAGCCTACTTGTATTTTTTGAAGTCACTTGTTTTTCACTTGTTTTTTGTACATAACTTCATGAAGAACAAATGAAAAACAAGTGACTTCTGAAAATAGAAGTAGGCTGTCATTACATCCAACCGCTCAATATCTTAACGTTTAGCTATGGTACCAGATTCATGAAAAATAGATCATTAAGCCATTGTGGAATTTTCAACTTGATGTAAATCAGCAATAACTAGTAGCCAGAACAACGAAAAAAGAATAAAAATTCTTTCTCCAGAGTTTTGGCTTCAGAATAAGTTAAAAAATTGGAAAACAAGTTATTAATAGAAATTCACCTAAATTTACAAAATCAAGGCCGAGTCTACGCGTTATAAGAGTTTCTAGGCACATATTCAGAAAAAAATTCGTTCATAAAATGAAATTTTTGGACGACTGTGTATAAAAAATTAATTAATATCGTGAACTGACGAACTGTAATAGTAAGGAATCATTCATACTGACAAAAATCAACATTACTTCTGAAAAGAGTAGTTTGCATTTTTTATTTGTTCATAACAAATAATAAATAATATAAACTTACTCTGAACCGCCGACAAACATTCTAAAATGTTTATTAGCTGATTTAATGTCATTCTGAATGAACATGAATGCGTTGAAAGAATGTTAGACTTGAAAACTAGTATGTGGACTACTAAAGGATTGCGTCTGAGCACGAGCATTAGGACTGCCTTCACATCGGGGCCTATATCTCGGAAACTATTCACTGGACCATTTTTTTGCTTAGGACCTTTTTTGAATCCAAAAGGTCAAGCTTCCTTTTAAGACTATTTAAAAAAAAAATACCCCAAATTGCTAAAAAAGTTAAATAAACAATTGAATTGTTTAAAAAATGCTTAAATTTTGTTTAGTTTTTTTCGTTAATAAAATAGAAGAAAAGAGTAAGAAATAACCTTTCGAAAACCCTAATAAAAATTTTAAATCGCTAAAATAGAAAGGAAGTTACAAGCTTTTGAAAATACCCGTGCAGGCGTTGGGGTTGAAAATGTCACCCCCATCACTTGGAGAGGGGTGGTTTTTGTGGTCTATAAATTTGTCGATTAAGTACTATTGGGTAGGTGAACATATGCCCCGAATTTAAAGAAAATCAAAGAACATGACTTTTAAAGTTGGGGCAGTTGAGAAATAATGCCCCTATGCACTTACTAAAATATAAGAACTTACGAAATCAGGCGGATTTTTTTTCGCGGGAATCACTTTTCCATGCTTCCTCGTACGATACTCCTTTCCTTAGCGTCGAGGGTCGCGACGCTCCCTCTGCTTGTTGGCCATATCTCGTAATTTCTAAGGCTCGTTACACTAAATATACATAAATGTTATATCATTGTGTTCGGAAAAGTCTGTAGAATCATAAAATACTTACACAATGTTGATTTTCAATTATTAAATATAAAAGCGTCAAAATTTCACGAGCAATGCCCCAAAATATATTCTGCCAATCCCCAGTAATCAGGAGGTACCGGATAAAATACACTGCCTATCAGCACATATAAGTCACGATTTAACATTGTATTTAATAATAGAAGTCTGAGAGCTGCGTCGTAAAGTCTGGGCCCCGTCTATGAAGCACCTTTCCCACAGTTTCTCAGTCACCAGAGATCTCGCTGTCGAGCTAACCTCATCTACCCGCAACACGTTTACTCTGGGGTAGCGAAGGATGTCCTGCACTATGAGAGGGCCCCTCCCCTAGGGATGAGGGCACTGGAGGAACCCGGCTTCGGTCCTGCACTGGGCTCACTGCTTCTTGGCTAGAGTTTGACGGGGAAACCGGCGTTTGATTTTGTGGCGGGATCATTTTTCACTTGAGAGTAGCAGACTATCCTCTGAGTCCGATTCGTCAGGGTTTTCTTCCGACCAGATGTCGGACAGGCGAAGGTCGCTGGCTCCTGTGTTGCTTGAGGGGGGTTGTGGGTTCGTGTATGAGCTGAATATCCTCTAAAGGGGATGGGCCGACGTTTTCAAGAGGGTAGACCGCGAGCTCATCGAAAGAATCGATGCCCGCCTTGTTGCGGTTGTCGGGGGTGGAGGGAAGTCCAGTTCTGTCCCCGAAGTTGGGCTTAGAGGTTGACGGAAAACTGGCTCATGCAGGCTCACGTCGCGACTTGAAGGATAGGGTTCGGGGTCGGCATATTCGGTGCCCTATTTTGCGGCGATGGGACTGAAATCCGGGAACGATGCGACGTCGTCGGAGAAGACCTTCGTCCGAGGGCACTGGCGATGCTTCTGCTTCAGACAGAAACGTGGGCCTGACGGATCCATATGCTTTACTCTTGGCCGAAGACACAATTAAAAAGCATCCTGCAATGGGGTCACTCTATGACGGAGTAGAATGAGAAGAAGGGGACGCTCGACGAGGGCGTTGCTCCTTCAAGTGAAGGGGGGCCCTAGCTTGGGAGGAAGGGTATGTTGCTATAGAAGGAGCTCGTGAAGAGATTCTTGTCCACTCTCGATGACACTAAGGCTGGTGGGGGGCCTTGGGAATGGCGCGCCGCTTTCCGTGACTCGTATGTGGCCAGATGCGAGCACCTCACTATGACTGGGGAGGTGACGGTGGACCAACTCACTCTCCTCCGAATCACTGGGTTCTTCGACCACTCGGATGCTTGTTCCCGAATTGAGGGGTGCACCCACGTTCGTAGGGGCCCCCGCCCTGCAGAGCTTTTCTGCCTGCCTTTTGAGGACGCGGCGTCGCCTGGAGTTGAGCCTGTTCTTCCTTCCGTCGATGGGGTCGCTTTTTCAATGGGGGACCCTCCAGGGACAGAGTTCCATATAGTGTCGTGGAGCTAGGTATCGGTGAGTCCGCTGTCACCAAAGTCAAAGGAGCTCTGGAATTTGCGCATTGTATATGGACGCCCCCATTAAATATAAGTCTATGCGCTGATAGCACCGTGTGTGCCACTGTTCCCTACGCTTATACACAGCGCATAGTTCATACACGGTTCTGTCAGCATATAGACTCATATTGAATGGAGGCGTCGATATAAGGATTTCATCCTATTACATGTGTTTTTCTATGTAGTAACAATGTTGTTACCTACACCCCGCCAATTTTAGGCGGGAGTAGCTTGAGCTGAATGGGTCACTAGTAATTGTATTCTTCGTGAATATGAAACAAAATAGTCTCAAAGTATGGAGTAATTCTGAGAGAGGAGCGCGTCTTTGTATAGATTGTTCTATTCGTACAAAGCTCTGAGAACAATAATATACTTCTCTTTCTCATAGACTTCTCTTTCTCCTAGCCTAAGAATCTATTTTGGTCAGACAGGGTGACACAATTATTGTGATGTCAAGTCTCAATTAAATCAATTCAACTATAGATAATCAAAGAATTAAATAACATCTTTTATTTGAAACAGAATTACATGAAACCCTTTTTATTTCATGAAAAAGAGAGTGAACGCCATATTTTTCAGGTTAACTTCACAATGCACAAAAAATAAGTTTCGTTGCAAATATACAGCGCTGGCGGAAACCTCTGATTCAGAATTAAACAAGTTTGGTCATTGTTAAAAGCAAATATATCACAGCAACAATTTAAATTTAATTTAACTAATTGATTAGATGCGAAAACTGAGGTCATATCTTGTCGTTTCGCTAATAGTGAGAAAAACAAAAGAGCGCTTTCAAAATGGGCATGTGTCTTCAAAAAATGTTTCGATGTAACATTTAATTTATTTTTTATTTTTTAAATGTTTAATTTTATCTATTTTGATCAATTTCATTTATTTTAATTTAAGTGTTAATTTTTGTATTTCATATTAATTTAGCACTTAATTTAAGATTAACATTTAATTTAATTTTAATGGAACACCTAATTTAAGATTCAATTTAACATTTTAAATCACTTCTCATTCCTCCACATAATTCAACAGTTCCTCGTCACAATCCCATTGATGTTTTTGATTTCGTAGTACTCACGCAAGTACAGTCAGTTCATTCATACTTATAATATCGTATTCATACCTTAATGTTTATCTGCTTTAAAAACGTATTGTAATTGTTTTGTGTTATATGCATTTGTTTTTCATACTAATATTCCGACAAGCAATGTTACGGCAATGTAACATCAGGAATGTCAGTTGCAAAAAACTTCTCAAATTTGAATAGTGTATTGCGTGGCATGGGGAGAAAGGCAACGATTTTAACAAGTGTATAGCGTATCCTTTGCATAATCGTTCTTCTTATGCAATAAAATAAATGCCCTGATAGAATAAATGCCATGAGGTAGTCCAGGGTCAAACTAAAAAAATTCAAAATGTTTTGAATTTTGAGACATACACAACCCATGTGACACAACACGAACACGACCAACCGTATCGCAATTTCTGTCAGCAGTTTTTTATTCTCTTACTGATACGATGCCTGTTTTCTTTCCTACGTTCGAAAGTATACGCAGGCATGAAATCGAGTACTTTCGTCCCGCTATGAGGTTCATGATACAAAACTAATCTTAGGTTGCAGCACCGAGCCGAGTACTAGACCCTCTGTCAATGAGATACGAATTTCAAGAAAAGAAATTTTGTTAGTAAGTATAAAGTGCCATTTATACCTTGTGTATATATAT